>CAUYRH010026010.1:0-44841 GCA_963574655.1 Perodicticus potto
TTGAGAGTTCTCCATACTTCCTTCCAAAAAGGTTGTATCAGTTTGCAGTCCCACCAGCAGTGTAAAAGTGTTCCCTTCTCTCCACATCCATGCCAGCATCTGCAGTTTTGAGATTTTGTGATGTGGGCCATTCTCACTGGACTTAGAAGGTGTCTCAGGGTGGTTTTGATTTGCATTTCTCTAATAATTAGGGATGATGAGCATTTTTTCATATGTTTATTAGCCATTCATCTGTCTTCTTTAGAGAAGATTCTATTCATGTCTCTTGCCCATTGATGTATGGGATTGTTGGCTTTTTTCATGTGGATGAATTTGAGTTCTCTATCGATCCTAGTTATCAAGCTTTTGTCTGATTCAAAATATGCAAATACCTTTTCCCAATGGGTAGGTTGTCTATTTGCTTTGGTTGTTGTCTCCTTAGCTGTACAGAAGCTTTTGAGTGTCATTAAGTCCCATTTGTTTATTTTTGTTGTTGTTGCAATTGCCATGGCAGTCTTCTTCATGAAGTCTTTCCCCAGGCCGATATCTTCCAGTGTTTTTCCTATGCTTTCTTTCAGGATTTTTTTTTTTTTTTTTGAGACAGAGCCTCAAGCTGTCACCCTGGATAGAGTGCTGTGGCATCACAGCTCACAGCAACCTCCAATTCCTGGGCTCAAACGAGTCTCCTGCCTCCGCCTCCCAAGTAGCTAGGACTACAGGCATCCGCCACAATGCCCGGCCATTTTTTTTGGTTGCAGCCATCATTGCTGTTTGGCGGGCCCAGACTGGATTCGAACCCCCCAGCCCAGGTGTACATGGCTGGCGCCTTAGCCCGCTGAGCCACAGGTGCCGAGCCATTTCTTTTTGCAGTTTTTGTCTGGGGTTGGATTTGAACCTGCCACCTCCAGTATATGGGGCCGGCGCCCTACTCCTTTGAGCCACAGGCCCCACCTCGATGTATGACTCTTTTAAATGATAAGCTGTAATCTATTGGCTAGGATTTTGTTGAGAATTTTTGCATCTATATTCATGAGTGAAATGGTCTGAAATTCTCCTTTTTAGTTGGGTCTTTTCCTGCTTTTGGTATCAGGGTGATGTTTGCTTCATAGAATGTGTTGGGGAAGATTCCTTCCTCTTCAATTTTTTGGAATAATATCTGCAGTATGGGAATAAGTTCTTCCTTGAAGGTTTGATAGAATTCTGGCGTGAAGTCATCTGGACCAGGGCATTTTTTGGTTGGAAGATTTTTGATTGTTTCTGTAATCTCAGTGCTTGAAATTGGTCTGTTCAGGAGCTCTATTTCTTCTTGGCTAAGTCTAGGGAGAGGATGTGATTCCAAATATTGATCCATTTCCTTCACATTGTCAAATTTCTGGGCATAGAGTTTCTGGTAGTATTCAGAGATGATCTCTTGTATCTCTGTGGTATCAGTTGTAACTTCCCCTTTATCATTTCTGATTGAGGTGACTAGAGATTTTACTTTTCTATTTCTAATTAGTCTGGCCAAAGGTTTATCTATTTTATTTATTTTTTCAAACAACCAACTCCTTGTTTCATTAACTTTCTGAATGATTCTTTTGTTTTCAATTTCATTGATCTCTGATTTAATATTGGACATTTCTTTTCTTCTGCTGGGTTTAGGCTTAAATTGTTCTTCTTTTTCCAATTCCATAAGATGGCTTGTGAGTTTATTGATGCACTCTCTTTCTGTTTTTCAAATGCAGGTGTCTAAAGCAATAAATTTTCCTCTTAGAACTACTTTTGCAGTATCTCACAGGTTTTGGTAGCTTGTGTCTTCATTGTTGGAAGTTAATGATTTCCTGTTTTATTTCTTCCTGCACCCGACAGTCATTCAACAGAAAGTTGTTTAGTTTCCATGCCTTTGTGTGGGATTGAACATATTTGTTGGAGTTGGCACCTTTAGTGCCTTGTGGTCTGAGAAAATACAAGGTAAAATTTCAATACGTTTGATTCTGTTGAGGTTTGTTTTGTGTCCTAGGATATGATCAATTTTGGAGAATGTTTCCATGGGCCTATGAGAAGAATGTATATTCTTTATCTGTGGGATGGAGACTTCTATATGCGTCTATCTAACACAGTTGTTCTAGGGTCTCATTTAAGTCCCTTATATCTTTGTTTAATTTCTGTTTAGAGGATCTGTCCAGGTCTGTAAGAGGAGTGTTAAAGTCCCCTGTTATGGTATTATAGGATATCATATTGCTCAGACTGAGTAAGGTCTATTTTAAGAATCTGGGAGCGTTTAAATTGGGTGCATAAATATTTAGAATTGAAACATCTTCTTGTTGTATTTTTCCCTTGACCAATATAAAGTGACCATCTTTGTCATTTTTGACTTTAGTTGCTTTAAATCCATATGTATCTGAAAATAAGATTGCAACTCCTCTTTTCTTCTGAAATCCGTTTGCCTGAAAAATTGTCTTCCAACCCTTAACTTGGAGTTTTAATTTGTCTTTTGAAGCTAGGTGTGTTTCCTGCAGACAGCAAATGGATGGCTTGTGTTTTTTAATCCAGTCAGCTAATCTATGCCTCTTTAGTGGGGAATTCAAGCCATTAACATTTATTGAGATAATTGATAAGTGTGGTAGTGTTCTATTCATCTTTGTGCGAGTCCATTGCTTAGTTTTATGGCTCTCAATATTTTTGTAGAGATAGGAAAAGAGGATTTTTGAGGGAACACATGACATATTCATTATAGATAATTTAGAAAGTACAGTGTATTTGTCTACTTGGGCTGTTAGAACAGACACCACAGACTGAGTGGTATAAATGGAATTTTATTTTCTCATGATCTGAAGGTTAGAAGTCCAGCATCAAGGTGTGATTACGGTTAGTTTCTTCTGAGGCCTCTGTCCTTGGATTAGGGCCTTATTTATTTATTTATTTTTGAGACCAAGTTTCACTATGTTGCCCTCAGTAGAGTGCTGTGGTGTCACAACTCACAGTAATCTCAAACACCTGGGCTCAAGCGAGTCTCTTGCCTCAGCCTCCCAAGTAGCTGGGACTACAGGTGCCCGCCACAACCCATGGCTATTTTTTTTGCAGTTGTCATTGTTGTTTTAGCAGGCCCGGGCCAGGTTTGAATCTGCCAGCCTCAGGGTATGTGGCCAGCTCCCTAACCACTGAGCTACGGGTGCTGAGTCAGGGCCTCATTTTAATTAACAGGGTCATTTTAATTTAGTCATTGTTTAAATACTCTATCTTCAAATACAGTCACAAGCTGAGGTCCTGGTTGTATGCCTTTGACATATAAATTTCGGTATAGAGGGGACACAATTTAGCCCATACACAGAAAATGTGGGAAGTGCAAAGATTTATAAAGATGAAGATCACCTGTAATCCCATCCCAGGGACAATGTCTGGGAATATCCCTAGTGCTTTTTCTCTTTCCACATAACCAATTTCACGATCCAGGTTGGATAACAGTAATAATGAATAACAAACAATAATGGCAACATGTATTCATTTTATCACATTCTAGGTACTGTTTTAAGTCCTACAGAGGTGTCAGCTAATTTAATCCAGACACAACCTCGTGAGGTAGGTAGTGTTATTCTCAACATTTGACAAGTGAGGAAAGTGGGAAATGGAGAAGGTAAGTGATTTTCCAAAGGGTGCACAGCAAGTAAGTGGTGAAGCCAGGGCTTGAACTCAGGAGGCATAGCTATGGGATCTGTGTTCCTAAAAAGCTGCCTGCAGAGAGAGGTATGGATTCAGAAGGAGAGAGGGAGAGAAGTAGGATAGGAAGTTGCAAGCCATTGAGCCACAGTGTACTCTCCATGTCAGCAAGGCAAGGGTACAAACAACACAGGCTTTGGGGACCAAAAATCTGGCTTTGGGGCATGGCTCTGTCTCTCTCTGTCATGCTTGTTGTGTATGTGAACAGGCTGTGCAGTTTTTCATTACAGATGTCACATTTGAAACTTCAATTGCCCTTTCAGTGGTGCTGTAAAGATGAGACATCATATGTTCGGAATCCCTAGTACAATATGTATACATAACTATTGCTCACAACATTGAAGTTATTCGAGTTATTTATCAAGATCTTGCAAGTCCAAGAAATGACACATTTCCAGTTGCAGCCTGGTCAGTGAGTGGTAGAGCCAATGGCAAGCAGAAGTTGGGAAAAATAAGTGGGCTGGGGTGGCGCCTGTGGCTCATCCAGTAGGGCGCCGGCCCCATATACTGAAGGTGGTGGATTCAAACCCTGCCTCGGCTGAACTGCAAAACAGAAAAATAGCCCGGTGTTGTGGTGGGCATCTGTAGTCCCAGCTACTCAGGAGGCTGAGGCAAGAGGATCACCTAAGCCCAGGAGTTGGAGGTTGCTGTGAGCTGTGTGACTCCATGGCACTCTACTGAGGGTGATAAAGTGAGACTCTGTCTCTACCAAAAAAAAAAATAAGTGGACTGGTGAGGTAAGGATTTAGGACCTTCTGCTAACATGGGAGTACCTGCCCCACAACCTCCCTGGCAGGACTGCTAAGTTCTTTGGGGCAGGTGTGTCCCTCTTTCATTCATCCATTCAAATGAATATCTTAACAAATATTTCTTAAGCACCTCGTGGCAGGCCTTGTTCTTATTTCTCTTTTGTGCTACATCAGTGAATGAAAAAGAAAAAGACAAGCTCTGTTGTTCTGGAACTTACATTGTAATGGGGGAGAAAGACAATAAACAATAAACATAATAAAAAATTGAATTATAGAATATGTTCTAAAATGATATTACGTAAATGCTATGGGAAACAGAGCAGGTTGGGGGGTGCTAGGCAGTTACAATTTTAAAGAGAAGTTAATTTTTGATTAGAGACTTGAAGGAAAAGTCATGCACCTGTCTTGGGAAAATGTTCTAGGTGCAGAGACAGACGATGCCAAGGAGGCCAATGGGGCTGGGGGGAGTCAGAGTGGGGGCAGGGTGCCTGGATGCAGAGGGGCTGCAACCCACTGCTAAAACGTTAGCTTCCACTCTGAGAAAGGTGAGGAGCCAGCAGAGGACCCCGAATGGAGAAATAACTTTATCCGCCTCACGCATGTATGATATGGATCATTTTAGTAGCTACAAGCTAGGGCTGGTGCCAAGGGGGCCGGGTGGGAGACTGTGGATGAATCCAGGCTCGAGGGGATGGTGCTTCAGACCAGGATGGTAACAGAAGGGGTCAGATTCTGGGTCTCCTTTGAAGGTAAACCCAGAGCAGTTTCCCGATAGAGTGGAAATAAGAGAAGGAGAGAAATCCCGGCTGACTCTGATGGAAGACCAGGAAAGCCGTGAAGTCTCTGCCAGTCTCTGCTTACCTGTCACCTGTGCAGAGAGGAGTGAAGAGATGTGAAGAGGAATGAGGATGGGGTCCTCCAAGTCTGGGAGGGAGAACCTAGTGGAAGAGGCTGAGAAGGAGCCATCCGTGGGCGGGATTGGTGTGAGGATTAAGTGTATTCACAAGATTAAGTGTATTCATGGGTAAAGGCAGTCGGGTGCTGGACGATTCAATTGAACACACGCATATGAAGTGCTTAGCACGGTGCCTCGCCTCTCTTCTTAGCTGTTCAGAGTCTGTCCTTGTCTGTCCCCAGCCCCCGTTCACTCAGACAGTGACATTATGGTGTATGTGTCGTGTGGCCTCTGAACCGACTAGTCTGGGCTGGATTCACGCGTGTCGGTCCCGCCTCGGCACACATCCCAGGGGATCCCTGGTGGCTGTCACTTAGTTTGCCTACACTGGTGTTTCCCTATAACTGTTTTTCAACCTTTTTGATCTCACGGTACACTTGAACCTGTAGTTAAATTTCCGCAGCACTTTTAAATTATGTTGGTCAAAAAAAAAGTAAAAAAAAATATATATACATATATATATATATACTTACTGTGCTTTGAACTTCTTTTGAAAATGATTTAATTGGCGATGTTTAAAATTTTTGCAGCACACCTAAGATCCTTTCCCCATACACTGGTGTGCCATGGTACATCGGTTGGAAATCACTGCTCTGTCAGGTACGAAGCCATTTCTTCCAGACTCCGAGCTCTGCGGAAGCAGGAGCTATGCCTGTTGTTGAATATCAAGCTCCCTGGCAGGGCCTGGCATAGCTGACCTTCTTAGTAAATCTGAGGAATCTGCAAACCTAACATAGGTTTGCATGCAAACCTGTATGTCTTGCTAAGACTTCTCTGCAGCAGGATGGAGTTGTCAGAGCTCAGGATGTGAAACGGATCTACTTTTCCTGATAATACTATTACTGGGTAATAATTCCCTATTCAAATCAGGCTTCTGTATCCTTCCTGGAGTCTGCCTGATGCAGACGGTGATTTAGTATAATGGGTAAGTGCATGAGCTCTGGAGCCAGAAAACCTCAGTTTACTCTTTCGTAAACAAAAATATTAATAACCAGAGCTCTGTAAATCGTACAAGTCTGTGGGTGGCTTGTGAAGGCCGGCTCTCGGGCCCACCCTGAGTGGTTGATTTCTGAGTAAACTATGGCGAAATCTTGATTTGTGTTTGTCTTTGGCAAGTGTCGCTGGCTGTCAGGACTTCCAGAGTGAAGTAACAGTTAGGGCCAAAGGGTTCAAACCCAGCCTGCTTCTCTGGCAGGGTCTTATAGTCAGCTGCACCCTAGGATGCCTCTGTGAGCACAGCCACGGGGCTCACAGGTGGGGCTGAGGACTGAGGATGGCAGGTTACCCACCCACAGCTGCATGCCAGCCCCCTCTGGCAGCCCCCAAGGATACAAGGAAGGGGGTTCGGGTCTCCAGGATCTGAGCCTATTCACACTCTAGATCCATAGATTTCTGCTGGCCAGATGCCACGCTGACTGGTCTGGTGTCTTCCTCAACCCAGGTGTCCCCCGCCCCCAACTCCCAACTCCAGCCCCAGCTTCTCTGGCCTGGAACCTGTTTACACTTCACCTTGAAATCACAGGTATTAGGCCTCTTTGCCTACTTGCCCAGGCAATGGAGGCCCGTTCTCTGTCTATGGTGAATGTTATCTGCTTTCTTACTCTGTAAGCCCATCTTTCTCTTCCTCAATAAACTTTGTAACCAGACTTCTATGGGAGCTGGATGGGAGATGGAGCAGGCCGATCACTCCAGAATGGGTACCGCATATTTGAGAAGCAGGAGGGCCTCAAGTAGGGGCCAAACACTCACGTGGGCTCTGAACTTTCAACTCTCAGGGAAGCCACTAGTAACCCTAGAATGTGAGAGGCACTGGGGACGAGGACTCTATAAGATGTCAGACTCTGTATATATTGTGAGGGGCTTGCCCTTGTGTAGATGCCCTGGCTTTTGAGTAAATTGTAGGGTAATTGTGAAGCAGGAGCCTGAAGCCAGAAGGCAGCTGACTTACTCACTGTCTCCCAGTTCAGGAAGTGTCATTGATGTACCAGTTTGGAGGTTTTCCCTGCCCTAATTCCACCTTCTCTCCCCTTTAAACTCTTACAGACATTTCTCCTAATATACGTTTGTGTTCCTAACTCATCTCAGGGTCTGCTTCCCAGAGGAGCTAAGTGAGTAAATGCCTCCATCAGCCTAATGTGATGTCAAACACAGTCAGGGCCCAATAACTGGTAGATGAGATAGCAATGGCAGTCACACTGGTGTTATTGTTACTATTATTACTGCTCTTGATTAAGAAAAACCTGCAGCCCCTTTGGTGGAGGGAACCCAAGTGCACAGTATATAAGTTCTCAGAGTGACCAGAAATTCTCAGAAGGAACATACATTCCTCAGAGCTGGCTGTGAACTACAGAGAATGGCCTTACGGGCTAAACTGGGCAGTTTATTACAATGCTCCCATCATTTGCAATTGTTCTTCTCATTGAGGGTGCAAGGTACTCCGAGGCAGCTCAGGTTTCCCCCAGGAAACAAATGAATTTTAAAAAGAGGGGCATTTCATATGCTCAACACTTTTCCCATGCCTGAGTGGAGGGGAGGGCAGGCGTATCTGACAATTCATTCTGCTTGTCAAGACTTGAGGACAGTCTCAATATAAGCCGTGCTGCTCTGAGATTTAAGACCCTTCAGGATATTTTGCATACTTGTTATATTGCCACCTTTGGCGTTTTAGCATTTATTGTCCACTAGGGCCATAAAAATGTCCTGCATTTTATAGAGTTCAGAGATTCAGAGACTCCCCCACAGTCCAACCTACCAGAGTCTGAAGAGACCTTGCTGAAGCTTAGAGTTCTTGATTTGCAGCTGAAATGCTACCCTGCTATTAAGTTGTCTCACCAGTGTACAGGCCTGTAACAGCCCTGTGAAGTTTCCTGGGAGGCTCACCAACTCTTGACAGCCCATTGTGTGTCTCTGTGTGTTATTCCTGACTTCAGGATTTCTTTCTTCTCCTTCTTTTCTTTTCTTTTTTTAAAAGTAGAGCAGTCAGTGCTAGCTTTGGGGAACTTTATTTCATCCAGAGAGAAATCAAAGACCCCACGAGTCAGACCATATGACCTGATTTTCTCTGTACGGTTCTAATGTAAATACTAACAGTAACCCCCTTTCCCTCTTAGATGTGAGTAGGGTCTTTAATAGAATATAACTGCTCACCTATGCCCTATCACACATACACACATGCACGCATAAAATGGTAAAGGTTTGGAATCGTGAACCACATACAAATTAGGAGGAACGGGGAGGCTTTTATTCATTCATGATTACTTATTGCACGGTTCCGTGACACCGCTGTTATCCTCCTGTAAATCTCAGGAGAAGCTAAATGAATCACCATCCTGAATTTGATGGAGCACGCTCTTGCTTGGAGTCAAGAGAATGGCACGGATAACCACTCAGGGCTATGTCTGGTCTGCGAATGCTTGAAATAAATCAACAGCTGCTCCCAAATGGTCAAGGAAGTTCTGGTTAAATGATGAAGATGATGATGATAATACAATTAACAATAAGAGGTCACGTGATGTTTGCTATGTGCTGGGCATTGTTCTGAGTATTTTACATCACTGTATACTTTACTAGCTGATTCACTTTTTATAATAAGCTTATGAAGTAGATACTATTATTATCCCCATTTTACAGATCAAGAATTCAGGAATGCCCATGCTGTAGATTCTATAGTATAGAATCTTTATTTTTATTTATTTACTTATTTATTGTCAAGATGGAGTCTCACTCTGTCACCTTCTGCAGAGTGCTGTGGTGTCATAGCTCGCAGCAACCTCAAATTCTTGGGCTCAAGCAATTCTCCAAGAATTAGTCTCCAGAGTAGCTGGGACTACAGGAGTTCATCACAACACCTGGATATTTTGTTTTTTAGTGATGGGATCTTGTTCTTGCTCAGACTGGTCTTGAACTCCTGAACTCATGCAATCCATCCACCTCGGCCTCCCAGACTGCTAGGATTATAGGCGTGAGTACGGCCGCCCATCCAAATCTTTTATAATGAGTTGTAAGCAAAGCTGCCTGACCTTTGAGCTGAATAGAGAACTTTGTCCTATGTCCTTGCAATCAGAACAGCAAACAAACCACCCTCCGCTTTTGGGGGAGGCACTTTCTCTGCTTATAAGATATGTAGAAACACAGAGGACCCACGGAGAATGATCTCCCAATGTGGGTGAGTCCTACAGTATCTGGGGTTCAATGTGAGTTACGCGGTGGGATTTCTGAATTAGATGGGAATGGACTAGACAACTTCTAGGGTTCCAGCACACTGGAGGTTCCATGAGATTTTGGTTCTCTTCCTCTTGTTTTTGGGAGAGGCTCAGGTTAAGAAAGGGAAGAGCAGGCTTGGTGCCTGTGGCTCAAGTGGCTAAGGCGCCAGCTACATACACCTGAGCTGGCAGGTTTGAATCCAGCCCGGCCCGCTAAACAATAATGAACAAAAAAAAAAAAAAAAAAAAGAAAGGGAAGACGATGAGATGAATGATATATAGGTACCTCATCATTCTTTTCTTCATCTGTTGCTTTTCTCTCCTTAAGGCTGAGCATTTCTCTGTAAAAGGTTGGACAAGTGGTATGCTGTATTACTCATGGAATTGCTCTGTCTGAAAATTACAGATGATTAATAGACATTTGTTAAAATTATTAACGAATATAATAAACATACTTTCCCTACTCTCAAAATAATTTACCATGATGATCGTAAAATGTTTGAAAAATACGGACACAAAATAAAAGCATTACCCTAATCATATTAACTTACTGATTTGTAACATTTTGGTTTATATTTTTCAGAGTGTGTGTGTGTGTTTATAAACATAATCGTAGTTGTCAAAATACAATTTCAAACTGCTTTTGGTTTTCATTTGCTATGGATACCGTTGGCAGTTTTCATAAACATCATTTTCAAAAATTGGGTAACATTATATTTAGTACTGAAATTTATTTAGCAATTCTGCTATTTGATCTTGTGCCTAGTATATAAGATCACTGGCCCTGAAGTGGGAATTGTATCTCTGTTACTTACTAGCTTTGTGACCAGGGGCAAATTAATTAACCTTTCTGAGTCTCAGTTTCTTTAACTGTAAAAGAGGGACGTGAATGGCCTTAAAATAGGACAGACAGTGAAAAGTAATGAGATTATAACAACAACGTTTATAAGTAGCTTAACACAGCTGCATGTGACCCTCATACAAAATGTTTAACAAATAGTTATTATCATCATCATCCAGTTCTCCATTATGAACTGTGGCTCAGTGAACATTTTATGTGCTTTTCTAAGACCGAGCATTATTTCTTCAGGTTCCCAGAAGTATAATGACTGGGTTAGAACCAGGGACATTTATGACATTGGTGACTCCAGGTTTGTGTTTTTAGAAGGCTATTTAATAATCGATCCCAGGTGGAGTGTGACCTCTGTGGCCAATATCAAAGCAGAAAAATTCCGTGAATGTTTTTAATGCTGTTTGGGCCCTTGAGCGTCCAAGACACACAGATAACATATGTCGCCGCCACGACCCTGGACTGGATTGCCGCGAGCAGTGCAGGATAATGGGCGCGTCCTCCTTACTCACCTGCTCTCAAGGAAGATCAAGGGCTCAACTCTGGTGTCTCAGTGGCTCAACAGTCACATTTTTCTTTCAGACATGCTGTATTTTGTTGACACAGAGTGAAAAGCTGAATTTGAAGGTATTTGATGTGGGCACAGGCTCCTCCTTCTCTGCAAGCTGAACCTCTCATATTTTTTCCGTGATATGGTTTTATGCAGTGGGGTTGTGACACCCCAGGACCCATGGACATGCACGAACGCTTTAGGGTAAGGACTGTGTCTTTTTTGTTTTTGTTTGGAGAGTCTCACTCTGTCGCCCTGTGTAGAGTGCTGTGGCGGTGTCACAGCTCACAGAAACCTCAAACTCTTGGGCTCAAGCCTCTTCTTGCCTCAGCCTCCCAAGTAGCTGGGATAACAGGTGCCTGCCGTAATGCTTGGCCAATTTTTCTATTTTTATTTGAGATGGGGTTTCACTCTCTCTTGCGCAGGCTGGTCTTGAATTCCTGAGGGATCCTCTCACCTCAGCCTCCTACACTGCTACAGATAAAATTAAAGACCCCGGCCCCTCCCCCATTTTACAGCCACTGTGCCCACCTGGGGGCTGTGTCTGGTTGCCTGTGGTATCCTAGTGCTCTTTTTGGAGGCTGCCACTTTGGAGGTGTCCTAAACACCGACTGGCCGAGGACTCTGGAAGAAAGAGGCCAAGCTGCTCATGCACACGGCTCTCCCGGCTCCCTCTGTGCACCTGAGCAAGCTGCCTATGCACACGGCTCTCCCAGCTTCCTCTGTGCACCTGAGCAAGCTGCCTGTGCACACGGCTCTCCTGGCTCCCTCTGTGCACCTGACCCAGCCTTATTTTTTCTCTTCAAGTCTCAGTTTCCTCATCTGTAAAATGAAGAAATTGAAACTGATGTCCTCAAGTATCTCTTCTGATTGTTGAAGCCTATATTATTTTCTGTTATATAATTGTCCTTATAAATTCCTACTTTGTGCCAAAAGGTAAGAAAGATGATCTCTCCTTCAAGGAGTTTACGCCCAAGTTCATAAATATAGCATTGCTGATTATTTTATGTAAGCAAATGCCAAGAAGCTGACACTATATATTATTAAATCCCCAAAGAACGGAGAAGAGGCATGGGAGAGGCGACTCATTTATCCACTGAGCATTTGTGGAGCGCACACCCTCTGTCAGCCCGCCTCCAGGGTCAAGAGGAGGAGCTTTATAGAGGCATAACAGGCACTCAAAGCCAGCGGTATGGTGTTGGGAAAATCCTTTAATCTACTTGAACCTCACTTTTCATATATGTAAAATGGGGATTAAACAAAGAGTGATGGAAAAGATTTGGAGATTTAGTGAGTTTGAAAAACTCAGGGTAGGCTGGGGTGCAGCGGTTCACGCCTGTAATCCCAGCACTCTGGGAGGCCGAGGTGAGTGGATTGCTTTGAGCTCAGGAGGTCGAGCTCAGACTGAGCAAGCATGAGACCCCGTTTCTATTAAAAATAGAAAAACTAGCCGGGTGTTGTGGTGGGCCCCTGTAGTTCAGCTACTCAGGAGGCTGAAGCAAGAGGACAGCTGGAAGCCAGGTGTTATAGTTTGCTGTGAGCTAGGCTGATGCCATGGCACTATAGCCTTGGGCAACAGAGTGAGACTGTCTCAGTAAAAAAAGAAAAGAAAAGGAAAGAAACATTCAGGGTAAGTGGAAGGTGAGACAAGTGTAGGTTGCCATTATTATTCACAAATTGTGTTTGCCTGTTGGTTTTCCATGTTCGGCACTGGGGGGAGCTGAGCAAGGCTCGTTTGTAATGTTATCATCTTTTGTCTGGACCATTGAACACCCTTCTAATCCGCTCTCAGTGTGTCCAGCTGGGTTCCCGTACTCACACAATGGTCCAGGTGAGCTCCCTAAACTCTCATCTGACCTTGTCACTTTCTTGCTAAAATCCCAGAGGATTATAAAATGGGGGAGGGGCCGGGGTCTTTAATTTTATCTGTAATGTTTTATATTTTCAGCAGCTGGGTGCTGGGTTCACCAAGTATTACTTATGTGGGTGATACTTTCTGTCTGCCTGAAATATTTCTTAATTAAAAAGCATGGGAGGAGAGGGGAGCAGGAACACCCCTGTACTGACTGTCCCCTGACATCCCCAAGCTGGGTGGAGGGAGACAGCTTCCTCCAGGGTGGCAGGAACAGGAGGGCTGAGAATCAATTCTCTGGGTCATTTGAGACTTCAAGAAGGTGTTATGTTCCAAAAAGAAACCAAACCTGTGTTCATGAATTGGGGTCTTTATTTTTCATACACTGTTTGACAGTTTTCCCAGAAAGAAAGAAAACAAGTGGAAAAAAGCCAGAAAATTCCCCTGACCCATGAAGTTACAGCAAGAGAAAAAAAACTGTTTTCATTGCCCAGCTTCTGATTTAACTGTAGGGGAGGGTCCTAATTGTCTCCCGGGCCACAGGCTCTGTTCTAATTTATGGAGGGAAGGGCCTAGGAGGTAAATCTCTGTGTCATTTTCTAAGCCACCTAAAATAAGCCCATTAAACCACCACCCGTGAATGGAGGTGTTTTTCCCAGGATTATGGTGCACCCACCCTCATCCCACACCCAGCATCACCCCGGGTACCACCGCTGGGAGATCCGGAGGGCACGCCTGACAATGGCGCATTCAGGAAGGCCTTCCGGATGGGGTAGGAAGCCTGTTTTATGCCCTGTTAATTACTGCAACAATTTATAAAATTCATGACAAACATAAAGCCCTCACAGAGATTGTATTTCGAATGGTATTTACCTGTAACAGAATCCCCTTTGTTTGTAATTCGTGGATTTATGAGCTGTTGTGCAACAAAATGGAACCACCCCTTGTCCCCACGGGGGGCGCTAGCTAGGGGACCTCAAATATGCCATGGAGACAGAAAGCTACTTAGGTTGGGATGGAGAAATTGCCAGTAGACCCACCGCCAGCCCATAGTGCTTCTCGGTTTCATAGCTGGTGAACTTGGAGTTCATGATGGGGAATGGAGGTTGGGCTAGGGCAACTGAGTTTTCTCCCAGAGAATCTTGATGTCTCAGAGTTGGAAGGGATGAGCTGTTTCAACCTGCTGTCCATCGTAGCAGTCTTGCTTATAGCTTGTCTGTCTTATCTCTGCATGCTTCAGTGACAGTGCACACCTTACCTGACACAGCAGCCCAGATCATGGTCTCTTGTATCCCTTTCTTTTCCTTCCCCTACCTTCCTCTTGGCCATTGATTGACTTTTGTAAGACTCATGTCTGATCATGTTGTGTTCCTGCTGAAAATCCCTAAGTAGTTTCCCTTTGCTTTCAAGGTTAAGTTCAAACTCCTTAATAAGGCCTGCAAGTTCCTTGGTGGTGTCGTCCTCGGCCTCTTGTCTACCTGCAGCTGCAGTGGCCCTGTGTGCACTCTTAGTAATGCCAAACTACTTTCAGTTTCTCCCATGTCTTTTTTGCATTGAAATCCCACAGTAAGTCTCATATAACAAAAAGACTTAATTTTACGGAAGCAAGTGAGAACAATGTGTATTCGGAGCTGGAAGGCTGTGCCTTGCTCAGCCTCCAGCCTGGGGGATGAGGTGAACAGAGCCCTCCAGAGGGAAGGAGGATTCTGGCAGCTCCAGAGAAACTAGGGGAGCAGCTTAGTGCCTAGGACCCAGGAAAGAAAAGACAGAGACTCTCGGAAGGATCAGAGGCTTGAGAGCACGTGAAAGGCCCTAAAGCTCTCTCAGGTGACAGCTGAGCTGTTTCAACTTGCTGCATGAGAAGGCGGTCTCACGCGACCTGCCCGAGAGGCACGGAAGCAGGGACCTACCCTGCGCTCGGTTCTTTTCTCTGCACAGCACGTCTGGTTTTCAGTGAGTTCCCAGCTTCAGGGAAAACCGTGCCTCTAAGCAAAGGTGCTAACTTTATGAGTCTTGGACAAGGAATTGCCTTCATTTTCTATCGGGTGTCAGAATATGTGTCCTCTGTGAGATAACCAGGAGACCTTCGGTTTGCATCTTCTGAAGCAGAGGACCGTTTACAGAGCAGTTAAAATCCGAAGTGACTGCCTACTTTGACATTCCAAAGTGCATATGTGAAATGCTCACGTGCTCATGTCTTATAGAGAATTGTTTCTCACAGAGAGCTAAAGAAAACTTCAGACTCCATCAGGTTTCAGCTGTTCTACTTACAGGCTGTGTGAACAGGCAGAAGATTTCTTCTCCCTGGGACTTGGCTATAAAGTCTGAAAAATGAGGCGGCTGCTTGGAAGAGCTCTGAGCTGTTAAATCTGTAGGAGCTGAAGCGATCCCTTGGTTTTCTCCTTTATGAGCTAGAGTTAACATTAACATATACCTCTGGAGTTGTGCTAAATAAAAATTAAAAGAATTTATATTGCCAACATCGTAAGGATGATGCTTCTGCATTTTCCATCATACCACAGTATAAGAAGAAGCCAGGAAGAAAAGGTGTAATCTTCTCACCCTGAGGCATGAATAAGGAGTTAGGATGCTTTTGGCTGCAAGTAACAGAAGACTTAAGTCAGATTGCTTAGATGATAAGGACATTTATTATTTTACTGATCAAGATGTTTGAACTAGGGGAGGTTCTGAAGCCAGTTAGTAGTTCAATGGCATTATTGAAGACCCCAAAACGATTTCCTGCAGCTCCAACATGGGGTTTTGTGTTTCATCATGGCGTAAATCATGATCACAGCTAACCCCTGTGGTCGGGCTTCCCCTAAGCCTATAACCACCAGATTTGGTTTGGAACAGTGGACGAGAGTGAGGAACGAGTGGAGACTGGCTTTGGATGGAAGAAACTGTATACCATACAACCATATATGGGAGAGTCTGTTAGTTCCAGAGCAATAACTGCTTCAGAAAATGGTTTGGTCTTTGGAAGACAGACACTTCCTGGTGTGGAGGGAGGCAACACAATGCATGGGGGAGAAATACAGAATCTTTAGAAATAATTATCTAACCCTAACCAGACATGAGTGCTTAGGGAGGTAACTGGTAGTTATGTGTCCATGCAGCCAAGGAAATGCAAATCGCAACCATAAGGAGATAGCACTAAATACTCACCCATAGGAATGACTATAGTTTAAGAGACTCTAATCTGGGGACAACGGAAACTCTTGCACATTGCTGGTGGGACTGTAAATTGATACATACCCTAAGAGTGATCTAGCAATTCTGTTCCATATAGGACCACTGAGATGGGTTGTGTTAGCTTCCGAGCTCTCTGTGGGGTCAGTGGAGCTGGTACTCGGGTGTGCACAAGCTCTTGATTTTTCTCTGGTCCACATCCTGCCTCTTGTCCTTCTCTTCTGTTGGGGTTCATCCCAGGGCACTTCTTAGCAAAGATCCTGTATACTAATCTCTGTCTGAGAGTTGGTCATTCAGAGAACAGAGTACTACTCAGCAATACAAAGAATAAATTATCCCACCAACCCAGGAATGGATAAACAGGCTGTGGTATATGTACGCCATGGAAAACTATTCAGCCATTAAAAAGACAGAGATTTTACATCTTTTGTATTAACCTGCATCGAGTTGGAACACATTCTTCTTAGTAAAGCATCACGAGAATGGAGAAGCAAGAATACAATGTACTCAATTCTAATATGAAGGCAGTAGATGGGCTAATACAAGGTGGGGTAGAGGAATGAAGGAGTGGAAAGAGGGGAGGCAGGAGGAGGGTGGGTGGTCACGGGGTATGGCACACCTCTTGGGGGTGGGAAACAATTATAACAGGGACTTTATCAAACAAACGCAATCAGAGTAACCTAATTCTTTGTACCCTCAATAAATCCCTAACAATAAAAAAAAGAATAAATTATTACACAGGCAACATGGATGAGTGTTGAATGAGAAAAGGCAGATCTAGAGTATACACGGTAAGATTTCATTTAAATAAAGGTCAAAAGCAGATCAAACAAATCTACAGTGAATGAGGGCAGAGTAATGGTAACCCTTGCTCTTAGGGAGTATTATTGGTGCTGGAAATAGTCTGTATTTGGATCCAGAGGGTAGCTATCCTCCCACCATATTTATATGTGTGCATGTATATGTATGTGTGTGTTCAGATCTAAAATTTATTCAGCTGTACACTTTGATTTGTATACTTGACTGCATTAAGTTAAACCTAAATAAAAATAAACAATAAAATATAATAAAAAGGATTGTATTGTAATCGCCTATGCCCCTGCTAATATGTAATCTATAGTATGTACCACACCTTGTTCTGGATGTGTCTGTGAGGTTTCTGGATGAGATTAACATTTGAGTTGCAGGTGAGTAAAGCAGGAGGCCCTTCCTAATTCAGGTGAGTCTCACCCAATCAGCTGAAACCTGAACCTACTCCAAGAGGGACCCCATACCAGCAGGGGACTTAGGGAATGACAATACAATCCGACTTTTTAAAATCATTTTACCTTTTATTCTATTATTTTTACTGAGCTACAACTTTATGCAGTTACTATGCTTGGCTCACAGTAAGTATTCTGTAAACAGTTTTGGAAGGAAGAAATGAGTATCTCCCTGGCCTACGGTTGATTTGTTGGGTGGATTTGGTTAAGCATCTTCCCTCCATGAACTTCATTTTATAGAGAAGGAGCCCAAGGCAAATAGCAAGCCTTAATCCACATGCATGTGAAAATCAAATGAAATGATTGGTGAAAATATGCTTTGCATACACGGCTGTGCAAAAATTAGTGGAGGTTTTTGAAGTTTTACTAACAGAGAGATAAAAGTAAGCTTCATCAGCCATCAGCTGTGTGACCTTGGGCAATTACTTAACACCTCTGTGCCTCCGTTTCCTTATTAGTAAAATGAAGACAGGGTGAGTCCCTTGTTGGGTGATTGTGATAACTGAGATAATCTGAGGCCCTTAGAGTAGTGGCTGACACTCGGTACCCCATAAATGCCAGCTGGTATGATGATGCGAAGAACTTTCTCTGGGGTAGCATCTTTCCTCAAAGCCTTTCTCTTCTCTTCCTTTCCCCACTCCTTCTGTTTCCCCCGGTCTCCTCTCTGGAGCTCACTAGGATCGAGGGATCACGCCACTTACAGACTGTAAAGCAATGAGTTTCCCTAAATTGCAGCTGGCCTCCTCAGAAAGAGATGACCCCACCCCCCTGAATTCAGGAAGTCTGAGCATCAGTTTTTCCACTGGAGGTGTTAATTGGATGCTTGTGAAATATCTGGGTTTCTCCTACCGGGCAGGCGGGGAAGGAGGGGCCACCAGGGGCGAGGGGCAGAGTGGAGGTCACCTGTGGAAACATTCTCCAGCATTGCCGAGGCCTTGAGGGCGGAACATAATCCTGAAGTAAGCTTTGCCCTCACACAGCCCAGGCTGGAAAAGTGGCTGAAGATGGAGTCAGATTCCCAGGAAAGCCACGCCTGGCAGGGGTGAGGTGGAGAGGCCAGAGGACTCCTAGAGAAGAGAAGCTGAAGCTGGGCTCTCTCCCTTTCTGGCCGTGTCGCTGCCTCTGTCTCATTTCCAGTCAAAGTGGATGGGGTGAGATAATCTGTCAGGTCTCATTCAGCTCTGGATTTTGGAATTCTAAGAAGCAGAGCTTGGTACGGTAGAATCAGATGAAATGAAGATTAAATCCAGCTCCATAGTTCTGGCAGCTCTGTGTTCATGGGGAGGTGACATCACCTCTTTGTCCCTTTGGGTTTTAGCTGTAGAAAGGGACGATAAAATATTGACAATAGAGGTCTGCTGTAAATAGGAGCTCAGTAAATAACAGTCCCAGGGCTGGGTAATTTTAAGTGTCAACCTGATGGGCCGTGGGGTGGTAAGTTATGTGGTCAGATATAACTAAGCCTACTCCCAGTAAGAGGGAACTCTATACTAGCAGGGGGCATAGGGAATGGCAATACAATTGGATGTAACTTGGCTGCAAGGCAGATATAACTTGTTTTGTCTGTGAGAGCGTTTTGGATGAGATTAACATTTCAATTGGTGGAATGAGAAAACAGATTGCCTTTCTTAACTCAGGAGGGTTTCATCCAATTAATTGAAGGCTTAAATAGTACAGAAAAGGTTAGTTCTAGTGAGTAAGAGGGAACAACTGCCTGATTGCCTTAAGCTGGGAGACTGGTTCTTTCCTGCCTTCGAATTCCAACTATAGGTTCATTAAATATGAAATGTCTGATTTGAAATAAAAAGCTTAGTTTATTATATATCAAACAAGCAGTGCAGGGAATCTAAGTATGCACCTGAAGTGTGGACACAGTCTTGCCGGCTTAGCAAATGCTCATGCCTGCCAGCAACAAAGAAACCTGGATGGAGAAAGGTTCCATCCTTTTATGAAAAGGTTCCTTCATGAAATCGTGAAAGGCGTTACCCACAGCTTGTTAAGAATGGGATATTTTTCCTTGTAAGAACTGGTCCAAAGCCTGGAAGAAGGGTTTCCAAGTCCAGCTTCTGTAGTCTGAGCAGTGTTGTTTGTGTGACACGTTGTCTTGCAAGAGGCTTGGCCTGTCTCTGTTGCCCAATCTTGGCTGAGTCATCGTGTTGTCCAGGGGGCTGCAATAGATGTCCTCTGTAGCTGACTGACCAGATTTCATTGAGCTGTAATGGATAATACCAGTGCTAGACCACACAACAGGCACCATTCACTTTTATTGACGAATATTTGGTTTTGGACTGTGTTTCAGCACTTCATCTTTACCCAATCATTGTGCCAAATGTATACGATTGTTGAAAAGAATCCATTTTTCATCACACATAACAATACGGTGTAGAAATGGTTTGCCTTTATGTCATGACGCCAAAGAAAGGCAAACTTCGAGACCATTTCTGATGCTTGTTTAATTCATGTGGGATCCATTTATCCAGCTTCTTTACCTTGCCAGTTCCTTTTAAATGTCCAATACTGTTAGAATAGTGACTTTGAACCTTGCTGATAATTTGCACATGGCTTCCCTTCCACTACAGCTTTCGGGTCATCATTATCCACCTTGGTATTAGGTTACACACACGGCTCATTTTCAAGATTAAAATCACCAGAATGGGACACCTCAAACCATCAACCTGTGTGTTCATTAGCCGTGGCTTCCCAAACACTTTGTTAATATTTCAAGCTGCCTGCACTGCCCTGGGTCCATGATGGGACTCATATGCAAAAATAGCATGAATTTTTGACTTAGCCATGGTTTCGTAAAAAGTGCTCTAAAAAAATGTAAAGGACAATAACAAGCTAAAATGTGTTTTCGAAAGAATGAGGGTATACCTTCACAATAAAAATAAAATGAGAAGTGTCAAAGTGAAATGTCAGTGGTACCAACTGTCAGACTTAGTACTTAAGGGAATCAGATGTTTCATACTTAATAACCTCAATAAAACATCAGCACTTCCTGGGTATCACGTCTGCCAGTATTTGGACTTGAACCACACTGAGGCATCTCCTGGGCTTCCAGCTTTGTTGAGTGCAGATTTTGGGGACTGGTCAGCCTCTGTAATCACATGAGTCAATTATTTATACTATCAATAATTCCTCTCTCTCTCTGTCTACATATATACGTATATACATATATGTACATATATGAACACACATGCTATTACACACTACTGGTTCTGCTTCTCTGGAGAACCCTAATAAAGTCCCTTTCCCATCTGCCCTGTCGCATTTTCAAGAAAATCTTCCCATTTTTCTTTCTTGCATCTTTCAGCTCTTAATCTCCACTTCCAAATAAAGCAGTGGATATTTATAGAGAGCAAAAAGTCACCAGCAATAGAATATATTCCACTTGTCTTTTTTTATTATTTTAAGTCTTTAAAAATTATTTAATCATAAGGACACAACCACTTAGGGAGATAAATAAAGCAGAAATCGCTCCCTTTGCTTTTTGTTTAAAGCAGCATTAATGAGGTGTCATTGACATACAGTAACGTACATTTATTTAAAGGACACAGTTTGGATTTTGAGATATGTTCACACCTACGAAACCATCAACACAGTGAATATAAAGAATATACCCACCACCCTTTAGTTTCCTCCTGCGTCATTGTAATCCATTCCCATCCCTAACCCCACTCCATTCCCAGGCTACCACTACTGATCTCTTAACGTTTTTTACAATGACTGAGAAAATTGAGTGCCAGAAAGAAAGTGACATGTCCCACCTGTGTCAGGGCTGCTGCCCGGATTCCTGACACTCATTTAAGGAGACCACCTTCAATTATCAACAGAAGAAAAGGAGAGGGAATCATTTATTGAGCACATACCATGTGTTGCACCCCAGACCAGGTGCTTCATACAGTTGCATGACATTTTCGTCAATTAGGGGCAGCATATGCAATGGTGGTCCTATATGATTATAATGGGTCTAGAAAGTTACTATTGCCTAGGGATGTCACAACTCGTGTGTGTGGTGATGCCACAGTGAACAAACTTACCGTGCTGTTAGAAGTATGAAGGTGCACGATAACATCCTAAGCTTTCACGTTCACTTCCAATCCCTCGGGTTCCATTCATTGTAAGTGCCCTGTACAGGTATGCTATTTTTTATCTTTTATACCGTATTTCTGTGTACCCTTTCTGTGTTTAGATTATGTTGAGATACCCAGATATTCACCTGTGTGTCACAATTTCCTACAGGATTCATCACTGTACCATGTGGGTTTGTAGCCTAGGAATAACATGCCTTATCAGTGTGTGGTAGGCTACACCAAGTATGTTTGTATAAACACACTCTTTGACATTTGCTTGTTGATGGAATCTTCTGATGGGATGTCTCTCGGAACTTAGCCACTTGTGGCTGTGTCTGTTGCTTATCTATATCCAGTAGCGGTAGTCTCAGTACTTTCTTTGGCTTTAGGTGTTGCTATCATTTGGATATGGTTGGTCTGACCTTGCCAACACTCAGACTGAAATTTAACCCCTAATGTTGGAGGTGGGACCTAATGGGAGGCATTTGGGTGGTGGGACAGAGACCTCAAGATAGCAAGAGAGTTTTTGTTCTATTGGTTCCCACAAGAGCTGGTTGTTATGTTAAAAAGGGCCTGTTGCCCCCCTCCCCTCTTGCTTCCTCTTTCTCCATGTGTTCTCTGCACATGCTTCTCCCTTCTCCTTCTGCCTTGAGTGGAGGCAGCATGAAGCTCTCACCAGAAGTAGATCCCGACACCAAGCTTCTTGTACAACCTGCAGAACCACGAGCCAAATAAACCTCTTTTCTTTATAAGTCACCCAGCCCCTGATAGTGCCTCTACATGGACTAAGACAGGTGTCCTTTCTCCGTGAACATTCACATCCATCCCCGACTTTTTCCTAAACCCACATATCCAAGGATGGTCTTGACCTCTCTGCTTGGGCATTTAAGTGTCTTAACCTGAACTTTCCCAAACCCTAACTTTGTTTACAACCTGCCCCCCAGGCCCCCAATCTGTCCTCTCCAGTTCTTTTCATTCCATCTACTCAAGTGCTCTAGTCAAACATTCTGAGTCACCTTGGAGACATCCCCTTCTCTCACCTATGACATCTAATCTATGGGCTAGTCCCATTGGCTGTGTCTGCAGAAGAATCCCGATCTGCTCTTACCTTTGATACCAACTACCTCTTCCCTAGTCCAAGCCACCACCATCTCCCGCTTAGTGTCTTTCTTTCTCCCTTCCCCTTTCTCTGCCCTTCAGACAGTGATCTTCTTCAATTAATCATGACACTCCCCTTCTTCAAACTCTCCAAGGCTTCCCTCCACACTTAGAATAATCTTACATCCTTACTCAGCCTCATGAAGATCCTTTGTGACCTGATATTTTGACACCCCCTTCTCCCCATCCTTACTCCAAACTCACACATACACAAGCTTCAGCTGCTCTGAACTTCCTTTTATTGCTTGAATATCTGAAAATTATTGCCTTAGAGCTTTTGCAGGTTTTTTTCTCTGCCCAGAGAATGCCACCGTGTCATTAATTTCTAATTCGTTCCTAGGGTTTCATTTTAGGAATAGAAATAGGGATTATCACCACCTGAAATGATCTTATTTATTTGATTACTCATATGCCTGTTTTCTATCTTGAGAACAAGAGTAGAAACCTTATCTGTTTTCTTTATAACACATATACTGATGTATCTTCAGCACCTAGAAAAATGCCTGGCCGTCTACTGGGTGCTCAACAACTATTTGTTGAATAAAGGATGAAACAGTAGGCATCTTAGTCATCGCAATTGTTAGCCGTCTTTGCAGTCAAAGCCTTCTATAAAATTCAATAACTCTTCCAAATTCCTTCTGCCCTCAGTGTTTTACTTGGCCATATGTTCTCCACACTGATGAAGACTTTAAATGTTTTAACTTCTTCATTTTCCTGCTCCCTTGCGGGATCTCCCGTTCACCACCCTCTGTCTTTCACACACGTACGCTTCCTGGGTTTTGTTGAATAAATTCAGAATGTCCATGCTATTATCCCATATTTTCCTAAACAATATGCCTCTTCTGTTTCAATAATCCTTACTCAACTCACATTACAATTCCCAGGCAGGCATTCATCACTTTTTTAGATTTAACTATAAAACACTACCAGATTTATAGCTCATCACACTTTCTTCTACTTGTCATCTTCCCTGTCTTGAGACTTTGGTTTAATTTAATTTTCATGTGGTCCAAATTCGTCCTCAAGTAATGTCCTCAGCTAGGGGCATGGGCACAGACACTTAGGAGTCTTCAATGATTGAAAATGTTTAAAAATAACAGCAGCACCAACAATCTGTGTAACAGCATTTCAGGCTGTTTCTGGGCCAAGGACGTATGACAGAGTACAGTCAAGGTCCTTGCCCTCGTAAAGGTTACTGTTTTTCCTTAGACTTCTGTGTTAGTGGAACAGACTGGCTTGTCTGTGGGAATCAACCTTCCTCACCCCCTAGACCTAAAGGCTTCCCTGTCTTCTGCTCTTGCAAAGCTTGTCGCTGGTCCCAGAGGGCTCACAGAAAAGTTGCCCTCCATCCGATCACTGTTTTTGCCTTCTGTGTCAGCATGAGTTTTCTAGATCACAACGGCAAGGGGAGAAAATGCTGGAAAATCTCATACAACCATTCAATGTTTCTGCTCAGACGTGACACACTCATTGCTACTCCCGTTTCACTAGCCAGAGAATGTCACATGACTATGCCAGCCTGCAAGGGGTTGGGGTACTGCCAATATCTCTGTCTGCCTGGAAGGCAAAGAACTGAGATCGTCTGAGCATCACTGGTACCTACCTCAGCCTTCACTTAAAATTGATCTTTTCGCACAATAAGATCAATTAATAATAATTGATCTTTTCGCTTACACGTGTTTTTGTCTCTCAATGATCTAAAAATGATGATTCGCTGTTTCTATTACCAGTGTTGCTTGTGAGGAAAGACACTTTTAGTTTTGTGTGTGTGTGATCAAAGACCCCCAGCAGGTGCCTGAGACTATGGCTGGTGCTGAGCTCTGTGTATACAGTTTCTTCCTATATGTACATATGTATGATAGTTAATTTTGTAAGTTAGACAAAATAAGAACATAACAACTAATAAAATGGAGCAGTTATAGAAATATACTGTAATCAAAGTTATGCGCATGTGATCTGTTGTTCTCAGAATACCTTATTGTACTATACCGAGCATAATCGAAATAAATCGCAGAAAGTAAAATTGCAGATAAGGAGGGTCCACTGTAGATACATATATATTGACATACACACACGTCTACATGTTAAGTAAATCTCTGCTCATCCATCTATCTGCGACTAGCAGATAGTCTATCTGCGACTATATTAGTTCAGGTCTGCGAAGACGGTAGGGTTAGATAGGAAAGATATTTATTGGAGAAGGCTGGAAGAACCTTCAAACCATGCTGTAGATCTGAAACCTGTGGAAGAAGAGAGGGAAAGAAAGAGGATGACTTTGGAGTCATCTCTGACTGCAGCACTTTTCAAAAGGTTTGGCCAACGGTTTTGAGCCAAAGTTGCCTATCGGAGAAGCCTCACATCTCACTGGAACCAGCCTGGCATAGGATCTCCTGTTTAGTCACGGGCTGGGAGCAGCCTGTGGGAAGCACGCCTTGGTGTGAGTCTGGTGGTGGATTCAGAGGGGATACAGGAGGGCCGTCAGTTAGTGACATTCACTGCAGCGGCAGCTCTGAGAGGCTGCCACATCTTTACAGCTGCCAGAAGAAGCTTAGAAATATTTTTTCTTTTTGAGCTCAGTTATTTCTCCAGGGTATGTCTAATGTGTATGTCACTTGACAATCACTCCTACTTAAGGCACAGTGTATCTTGTTTATGGGAAGTTTCTTGTCTTTCCACACGTCAGTGACATTTCTTTAATAGTGTCCCCTATTATTAGTTCTTTTCCACCTGCTTGTTATCTCCCTTCTGGAGCTCTGTTACTTAGGTACCATTTCTCCTACTCCTGTCTTCAATCTCTTACCTTTTTACTGATGATTTTCTATATTTGTATTTTTCGCTTTGTACTGTGGGTTATTTCCTATAATTAATTTTTTTAAATGCTGTAGTTTAAAAATATCTCTATGGAATCTTAAACTTGAAGAATCGTGAAGTGCCAAAAGCTATATTTTGATACTTTTACAATATTCTCTTAAGAATTCTAACTATATCTTGCCCCCTTCACAGCTCCTTTGTTCTAGTTGTTGGAAATAGTCTCTTTCCTTCAACGATCTTTGTCCATTCTAAAATAATTTCTGCTCTCTATTTTTAAAAATTAAAAAAACTTTAAATTATTATTATTTTTAAAAATTTCTTGCCTTTTTAATTTCTGCTTTGGGGAAGTATAGGCAATTCCTGAGTTACAAACATCTGACTATGTGCTGTTCACTCTTATGAACGAAGGTTATTATAGGTAATAGGTAAATATACCTGTTCTGACTTACGTACAAATTCAACTTAAGAACAAACCTACAGAATCTATCTTGTTTGTAACCCAGGGACTACCTGTATACACACCGGACATTAGGCTCTTTGGGATCAGGGGAGTAGAAGACGGGGAGGCGTTTCTTCTTCTGTAGGCCATTGATAACAGGTTCGTTAAGACAAGGTGAAGTACAGAGGCCTCTGGGTTCTAATGTCCAGTGGAACTGGAATGTCCTCAGCCCTATATTGCTACTCCCAGCTGCCGCAGACACCTGTGAGAATAGCTGACCTCTTCTGGAGCTGTATGTAGCTAGTTGGAGGGGTGCAACCCCTCCCTGATCCCGGGGATTCACTAGACTTCCTTCCCTAAACCTCATAATTGAGATGTTCACCCTAGATTTTTCTAGACAGGCAATCCTCTGTTGAGGTGGAGTTTGTGTCCTTCCTGAAGGATAATCATATCAATGAATCCCTCATCCTATAGCTTCTGTCCACGTGTTTGAGGTGGCAGCCATATCTGGTTGCTTCTCTGGGCTACTACAATCAGACAAGTTAACTCTGGCGGTTGATTTCTCCCAGGGAGTTGAAACAGAGAGAGGATGCTGAACACATATGCAGGTCATTATTTTGTAGAAACCTCCAAGAATTTCCCCTCAAATCTTGATCATAAAATTCTCCTCCCATCTTCTTATCTCTCTGAGCCTCACTTATCTTCTTTGTTCTCATTGGCATATGAGCTTATTCCTCCCGAAGAAGTCTTACAAAAGGGGGAGTAATGTTTTGACTTTGATACTATCAACGATAGATTTTGTTACTTTCCCGCTTTCCCAATACTTGATCTGCTGTTGCTACATGGCTGCCCTAAGTCTAGGGTCAGCATTGCAGGGATGGCCCTGGGAATTGGAGCCAAGTCCATCATCACTAGAGTAGCATCCAAAAGAAATAACAGGGGTAGGCTTCAGTGTAGCAGGAGGACATGTTTTTCTGGGTGACAGGGAGCAGACTGGGATGTGTAATAGTTGCTTGTGATAGTGGTAGTCCCATCATGAGAGGATAGCTTTGAAACGCCTTTGTCGTTTAAGGCTTGAGAGCTGGCAATGTTGCTTTTCCAACCAACATTGGCTTACTAGGCAAGTACTGCGCACCCAGCCTCATGTAAAGCCTTTTGTATGTGTTACCCAGTCAGTGATTTTCAATCTGTGTGCCACAGCACCCTGGTGTGCTGTGAGAGGATCTGAGGTATGCCATGAAAAATTTTAAAGATCGTTAATTAAAGTATTTTCAAAAGAAGTTCAAAGCACAGTAGGTATATTCTTCTTCTTCTTCTTTTTTCTTTTTTATTAACATGTGCTGCTAAAGTTTAACTATAGGTTTAAGCGTGCTATGAATTAAAAAAGGTTGAAAAACACAGCGTTAACTTGTTTGTTACTTACCACAACCCTGTGCTGTTATCCTCATTTTGCAAATGGGCAACTGGGTCTCAAAGGCGAGAGGCCAATTAGATGGCAGCCTGGATATCTGAATATAGTCTGGCTGATTCCACGTGCATGCTGTATCTCGTTGACCTGTGTTCCTTACCAGCCCATGCTGTATTTAGTTTTGAGTTGACTTTTGAAAGGTGAGAGAGATTCCACTAGCCGGGAAGATCGGAGGTCTGCTCAATCTGAGATATCAATGCATGAACAGAGAGAAAGGGAGGGGGAAGTGGTTCACTGTGATCAGATTATAAACTACACCAGGGTGTTGCTAGAGGGAGAAAGAGATTTGAAAGGCAGGTTCATGCACAGTGGTGAAGGATCTCATGATTTCCAAGCTGTGAGACTTCAGGTTAGTTACTTCATCTCTCTGAGCCTTAGTTGCCTGATCTGGAAAATGGGGATTAAATGCCCTTCATGGCCGTGTGCACGTGTGTGTGTGTGTGTGTGTGTTCTTGAGCTCAAGTGCACACGTGTGTGTACAAAACACCTGGTAAGTGGCCAATGAAAGTCAATCCTCCTCTGGGTCTTTCAGGGGCTGGCAGATGGCTGGGTGGGGGTGTGGTGGGTGCAGTGGAGAGCTAGCCATGTTTGAGGGCCCCTGTGGCCCCAGGATTCTTTCAAGCCCAACCACTGCTTCATCCTCTGAGCTCTCAGCCTCAGGCCCATTTGGTGTTAATTACAGCAACCCAGGCTTCTCTGTGTGAAGGAAACAGGCCCTCATTTCTCTCATTAAAGTAAAATATGACCCATTTTTATGCCTGCGTATTTTGTTGCCGAGATTACGAGAATCATCCTTTCTGTTTATACGGGACGAAGAAACGCTACACCAGGAGGGCGGCCCAGGCCCCCGAGCCTGGGGAATAGAAAGCAGATGTGTCCCCGGTGCCCCGCGCCTCCTCCCCTCCTCCCCATCTCCCAGCACTCTCAGAAATACAATCCTCCTCTCAGCTCGACACAGTGAACGGGAGGAGCATGAGTTCACGTTGACTGAGGACTTTACCAGGTGCCAAGCCCTATAAACAAGTTCCCAGAAGCTTCGGCAGTAGTTGGTATGAATCCTTTCTAAAAACTGTGTATATCAATGGTGTTCAAATGCTGTCTGTATCCATGCACAGGGATGGAGCGAGGTGGTCGCTGCAGCCAGACATGTTAACACGTCCGTCACTTCATGCAGGTACCCCGTTTGGTGTGTGTGATGAGAGCATCTAAACTCATGCTCTTAACAGATTTCCAGTATACCTTATTAATAATACGCCTCCTGCTGTCCATTAAATTTCTAGACTTATTCATCCTACGTAACTGTAATTATGTATTTTTTTTACCTATTAGTCCTGTCCCAGTCTCAATTACCTTAAACCAGGAATGCCCGAAGCCTTCCTGTTGCCTGAGATGGGGGAAAACATTGACCCTGCCGATCACAGATGCAGTGACAGACCGTTGTGCATGGCCTTGCGGGGTACATGGGGCTTTCACACTGTATTGTCCTAGTGGACTCAGTGAATCGTATAGTTGAACTAGTAAGTGGTGGGGACTTGGAACCATGTTAAGCAGAGAATCAATAATACAAGTTGGGTGACTTTGAAGGATTTCCCTGGTAAATCTGGAGAATGGGTAAGTCTGGAGAATGGGTAGGAGGGAAGTGAGAGTGGAAGAGACACTGAGAAAAATCATCCAAACATGGAAATAAGACAAAGATCCGCACATCCTGGCCTTGTCATACCACAGCGTCATCTAACATGTCCACCCAGGGGTTGTTTAATCTTCTATGCCAGGGGTTGAGAAATTTTTACTACAAAGAACCAAATAGTAAATATTTTACTCTTTGTGGTCCACATATGATCTCTGCTGCAATTGCTAACAATATCATTGTAGCATGGAAGCAGCCAAAGACAATATGTAAATGAATGAGCATGAACAGTGCAAATAAAACTTTATTTACAAAAACAAAAGGTGGCTGCCAACTTCTCCTCTATGGGAATGTAGTTTTGTTTGACATAGGTTTACTTTTGATTAGAATTTGGCTCTGTGAAATTACACGTTGATTTGTGAAGTTTTGTCTTAAAGAGATGGCTGGTAGAATGCATGGTAAGTGTCTGGTAGAAAAAGATAATTCCAAAGATTATGGCTTTATTGTCCTGAAGAATATTAACCAGTTTTATATCCAAAGAAGAATCTTATTCCAACATTCTGCTACAGTGCTTATACGTAATATAATATAAATACTCAGCTCTTCACATATGCTTACAAGCCAGCTTTACCATCTGGCTGGTTCCCTCATTAATGAGTTAAATAAATCTTTAACACATGTTCACTTTAAATTTGTATGGTAGTTGTTTTATTTTAACTTTCTGAAAGTTATACTGTATTTTCATGGAGGAGAGATTCAGAAAGAGGGTGTTGGAGTAGTTCAGAAAAGATATTCGGGGAAGAGACAAAAGCACAAGATGTTTTAGAGATTTTTTAAGGAGGCGTAATTGATATAACTTGATTATTGATTATATGAAGGAGTGAGAGAGAATAGACAATGAATGGTTACCAAGTCTAGCTCTATATGACGACTGGTAAATGACTTCACTACTTACAGAGCTAGAGAATATTCCTTCTATAAGGCTTGGAAAGTTTTACGGCAACTTCCATGGTCCGCAGAATAACTAAGGTTCTCCCAGCTGTGAGCCTTCCCCATCAGTCTACAAACTGTAAGATCGGACCACACCGGACTGGATTACTGCTCGTAAGAACTACCGTTCCGCATCTTGACTTTTTAAAAGGTCATTCTTTTTCTTGTTTTATCCTCACTCCATCAAGGGATGCTATGTTTCTTTACCAACTCTATTTTGATGAGGAAGTTCAATGACTTAGTCAAAATGATATAACATAGAAGATCAGATCCTACTAATACAAGCAGAACCTGACTGTCAGTCTAGTGATAGACAAACCAAGGTGCAAACAATGACCTCCCAGAAGCTAACTCAGGGTTACGTGTCCCGGTGTGTGGAGTGTTGTTTGTTTTTCTTTTTGCGGTTTTTTGGCCAGGGCTGGGTTTGAACCCACCACCTCCGGCGCCCTACTCCTTTGAGCCGCAGGCGCTGTCCTTGGGTGTTGTTTGTTTTTCTCTGCTTTGTTAACCAGTGAGGGTGGGGATCCTGTCTGTGCAGGGCCGGGTTTAAGGCAAGCTCTCAACAGCCATTTGTTGTATAGATGAATAAATGAACAAGTGGTCATATTCTCTGGCTTGGGCCAGAATTGGTTGCCCCCACCGCTGGCTGCCTGTACACCCCGTTTGTACATTCCCGCTCCCCCAGCTGTTGCTGCACCACAGTTGCTGTGACTGTGAGCTCCTCAGGGTACTGGGCTTGTTTCAGGCAGCCCAGTGTCCCTCATGTCATGAAGCCTGGCAGAGTTGGTGTGTTCATCACACATCCCTGGTATTAACTCTGAAAATATTTCCTGAGACAGCCTGAGTTCTGCACCAGCCATCTACCCACCGGTTGTTAATCCTCTTCCTCTTCCTTTGCTCTGCTGACCCACACCCAGGCTCATTCTCGCCGGCTTGTTGGGAATTCTATTTCTTGCATCTTGATAGGTTAGTATTTGGCAACCTGATTTGAGCATTGAAATAAATCATTTCCTGGAACTTTGAGGTGCCTCTGGGTGTTGTGGGACTAGTTTTTATAGGAACACAGTCAGGAGGTTCACCGAGTAAAGCTTCCCGGGAAAGGGGTTAGAGAGAGGAAAGCACTGGCTGTTGTTACCCTTTCTAAGTGGGGCTGCATGTTGGAGGGTGTGGAGCCTTGTGTGCTGGGCCTCGTGATCCACGCTGGGGCTGGGGGCAGAGAGGTGAGGACATACATCCTAGCCTTCACGGGGAAGATACCACACTATAACTGTCTCGTTTATCACTTTGGGGAATTTATCAATTTGTCTTATAGCTATACCTGCAACCTACAACATAATATATACAATTTGCATTTTCTTTCTTTTTTTTTTTTTTGAGACAGAGTCTCACTTTGTCACCCTCAGTAGAGTGCTGTGGCATCACAGCTCACAGCAACCTCAAAGTCTTGGGTTTAAGGGATTCTCTTGCCTCAGCCTCCCAATTAGGTGAGACTATAGGTGCCCACCACAATGCCTGGCTATTTTTTTGTTGCAGTTGTCGTTGTTTAGCAGGCCCAGCCGGGTTCGCACCTGCTAGCCTGGTGTATGTGGCCAGCGTCATAGCCGCTGAGCTACAGGTACCGAGCCACAGTTTGCATTTTCATCAGTGGGGAAAGAATAAGGAACAATCAGGAAGCTGTCCCTGTCCTGACACGGAGGGAGCTCTAAGGCGGAGCAAGGAGAAAACTGAGTGAACAACGCGGGCTTGAACCGCAGGGGTCTGGGGTGTCGGTCCATTCCTATGAGGATTTTCTTCTGCCTCTGTCACCCCAGAGATAGCAAGTCCACCCCCCTCCTCCTACTCAGCCTGCTCAGTGTGAAGATGAAGAAGATGAAGGCCTTTATCAGAGCCAACAGAGTGACCACAATCAACAGCAAGTTAGGGTTTACTTTAAAATAACTAAAGGAGTGTCATTGGAATGTTTCTAACAGAAAGAAATGTTAAATGCCTGAGGCGATGGCCACCTCCATTACCCCGAATGCATTAATTCACATTGTATGACTATCTTACAATATCACATGGACTCTAGAAAGACAACAACTGCTATGCACCCATAAGAGTTTTAAAAGACGAAGGAGAAAGTATGCCCTAATAAATGTGGAATTTGCTTTAAAAAAAGCCTTTAGGATCTTTATAATGATCCTCTTTCACTTCACAAATAGCAAATGTCTTTTTCTGATGATTTTCTTAATAATATTTGTTCTCTAGCTTACTTTACTATAAAAACACAGCGTATTAGAAACGACATGCAAAATCCGTGTTAAGATCCTGTTTATGTTATCAGCAAGGCTTCTGGTCAACAGTAGGCTCTTGGCAATTATGTTTTGGGGGAGACAAAGGTTATATGGGGATTTTCAACTGTGCAAGAGGTCCATGCCCCTTATCCCTCTGTTGTTGAAGGGCAAACTATATATATTCTTTTTATGTTAGAAAGGAAGAAAGTCGGAATAAATAATCTTGTTTGCCTGAAGTGACTCTAGAAGAGTACACGAGAAACTTACACTAGCAGTGACCTCTTAGGGTGACGGGAGGTGTGTTGGATGGAGGCAGAGTTAGAAGCCAAATTGTTCACAGTTGACCATTTTATGTTTTAACTTCTGAAACATACGGAAAAGTCACTTGATTGCCTTTGAAGACGATAGGGTTATGATAGGGAAAGTGTAAGACAGTTGCCCAAGGAGTACACAGCCCAGTCTGAAGATGACAGAAAGATCCCCTAGAGCAGGTGACATTTAACCGGAGGCCTAAGATGAGTTGGAATTGGTGGGAAATGAGGTGTGGAGGACTACTTCAGGCAGAGAGACAGCCCCTTGAAGACCTTAAGGTGGGAAGGTGTGGAGAATTTAAGGAGTCTAAAGAATTTCATAGAGGCTGGGGGGAACTTTAAGGTTTGGGGTTATGGTGGGAGGAGAGAACTTACATTTCTCAAGGACTGACTTTAGATTTCAGCAACAATGGCTGCAATTTGCATGTGCCCTGGGCCCCTTGCTCAGCCTGCCCCCTACAATCTCTTATCCACTGTTCACATGAGCTAAGCACTTAATCACTCCCACTTCCAGACAGAAACAGCTGTTCTGAGAGCTTATGTCCTTTGCTGGGTCATGTAGGCAGCAAGTGGAGGGATACAGGCAATCAGGCCATCTGCTCCTCTGGTCATCTGTAAAATGAGGACACTGACCCACCCGTGACACTAAACACATGTGAAGCCTGTGGCTCAGTGACGGGCCCATTACAGGGATGTGGCTGGTCTTACTTGGTGGATCCCCAAGTCTAGGAAGGGTGGAGTCTGAGAGAAAATACAACTCAGGAGCCAAAAGTCCTTAAGAGATCCAAAACATTTATTCTAACAAAAGGAGGTGGGGAACCTTATTAAACCAGGTCTTCTAGATAGAGGATTCACAAACCCTTCTTTTGTGGCCAGGGGAGGTCCATTACCTGAAGGCGAGGCTGAGCAGAGTCACAGTGCACTAGCTCCCCGCATGCAGCCTGATGTCCCTGTATGGTCTCAGGGACTCCTCACTTCCACTGGGGTTATCCCCATTTTACAGATAGGGAAATTGAGGCTAAAGGAGGTTAACTGGTTTGCCCAAATTTATAGAGGTTAACTGGTTTGCCCAAGTTCATAGTGGGAGTTGACTCAGGACTTGACCCTGGTTCTGATGGATGGCAGAGCTTTTTGTGTTCTAACCTATTCTCCGGTGATTGGGAGATGATTAGGTTATGAAAAGAGCTATGATTCAGCTGAAATCTATGGCTCAGAGAGTACACAGAGGAAGTGCCAGGCCCTTCTAGAAGGCTGACAAGAAAGTTGGAGTCCTCAAGAACAAGAAGCAGGTGGCCGGGTGGAGAGGAGTACGGGGGTGTTCCGGGGAGAAGGGCCAACACTGACAGGCTTCAGAGGGGCTGGGCCTGTGGCTTGTGCAGGATGGCAGTGGGAGTGTGTGGGGGTGACCGAACAGAGGAGGGGCAGGCCGTTAGCAACTGGACCTTGTTTAACACATGCCCCAAGTATTATTTTGTCCCTTAGCAAGTTCATTATCTCCCTCTAATCCACAAGCGAGGAGAGGGAAGCCATGGAAAGGTTTGCAGAGAAAGGACCCAGCTGGTTCATGGCTCGGGAGGATGGGGTGTCAGTTCTGGAAGGTGTCCAAAGAGGGGTCTTGTGAGGGGGCTGCAAGCCCGGCCAGCATGCTCCGCGCTCCCCCTGTCTGATCCCTTGCCCTCCTGCCTTCTCGTTTGACTGTGTCCTCAATCTCCCCGGGCACACTCAGAAGGCCAGCCTTGCTGCTGCAGACCGCAGGGGCTGGTGCCGACACTGGAGGGGTGGACTCCGCTTGTCCTGATCATCTGGGGTCAGATAAGGGCTATTAATAATGCCTTGCTTAATTTGGGGACCCCAAACCAGGCCGACCAGTCACAGTCTGGCAGAACTGGGAGGAGATGTGGAGATCCAGGCCTCATCTGATGCCATTTATTGAAATGAATTAATATACGAAAGCTCTTGGAGCCACGCATAGCACATGGCGAATGATGTGGAAGTTTCCACTGTTACTGTTAGCAGTGCCGTCACATTTGCAGGTGGAGAAATAGAGGCCCAGCGAGGGCTGGGGACTTGCCAGTTACACAGCAAGTGACAGGCTGCAGGGGGACTGGGTTGAGGCCAGGACTCTTTCCAAGGCATCTTGCTGCCCTGCGGTGGGCTCCCCAGCCTCCTTTACACCGAGCCACTGACATTTTAAGCCCTAGTCTCGGAACAGTTCTAAGAAAAGGCACAACGGGAAGCTTCTTATCTGAGGGGGTGCAAGACAGGGGCTATCCTAGTTCATGAACGTGTCTTTTGATGTGACCTGACCCTTGCACAGCAGCGTATCATCGGTACCTCTGTTTCCCGGAGGAGGAAACTGTATGTGTGTGTATCCTGCTGAGCGAGAGGCCTGGCTCTTCGAAGAGACATACTGAATTTTAACTTCTGCACTTTTCTGGGTGGGCACAGGCTTCTGATGGATGGAGACGTCCCGTGAAATGCATCCCCCCCCCCCAATGCTGGCCCCTCTCCCCTCCCAGGGTGAGCAGTGAGAAATGATGACCAGGAGAGTGAGAGAAATCCCAGCTGTAAGGGGCCCGCAGAGGGTCAGGGCCAGAGGGCGGCGGTGGGTGGCCAGCTGCTGGGTCAGAAGAGAGTGCCTCGTGGGGGCACCCCATTTGTCTTGTTCTTGGACATTTGGGGTAAACGCTTCACTGCTCTTGACTCTGAAGTATCAGCACTATCTGTGGCGGAGAAGAATGTCTAAACAGAACGCAGGCCTGCGGATGGAGAGGGTTTCTGTACCAGTCTGGGAAAGGTGGCTGGTGGGCCCGCGCTGCTGGGATACGTTCCACCGAGAGAGGTGAGGCTGGGAGGGGAACATGGGGCGCACTGACACTTGCTTTGGGAGTGGCTGCCAAGGCCTGTGCTGCTAGGTTCAGGGTCTTTTCTGAAATTTGCTGATTTTAGGGGAACTAAAAGGCAGTTGGTTTACAGGTTGTCCCAAAGGTCACCATAAATAGGAGTCATTAACAAACTCACATTCTATTTTTTATTATAGTACATTTTGTACTTTTAATATTTTTAATACTTATATGCTTATTAACACTTATTAATACTTGTTAACACATAGGGAAATATTTTGTAAATAATTTGTAAAATTTCGTGGTGAGTATTCTGTAAATAAAGGCACATTTGACTTCAATTTCCCATTTTCCCTGTGCGTGGATGTATGTAAGGCGGCCTGTAGGACACCGTTTATTTTATCGGGGGAAGCAGCTCACAAAAGGGCATAACACTGGTTAAGGGCCCTGTCTCTGGAGTCAGCGTTCAAATCCCAGCCTCCCACTAACTGTGTGACCCTTGGCAGGTTTCTTTGTCTTTTTATGCCTTAGTTTCCTCATCTGTAAAATGGGGGCGTGAATGCTGCTCTTCTTGGCCTCATAGAGTGGGTGTGAGGAGCGACTTAACAGAAAGTGCTCAGAACAGCACATGTGCGTGGTAAGTGTTGTCACTGCCATTATTAAGTACCTGTGGCGTGCCGGGGGCAGGGCAGGCATCAGTCTCCTACTAAGTCCTCACAACTGAGCCTCCCACAGGAGCGAGTGGAGCTGAGTGCTTTCTCCTGGCCCAGGCTGACTCCAAGATTCTTTCAGTCCCCGTCTGAAATCCCCCTCTCCCTTGAAATGTCTGCCCTTTTTCCCTGATGAATGAGAGTGCGGCGATATTAATAAGATTACTTCGTGGGCATCCAGGGTGCTGGGGTGCTCAGCTGCCGGGTCGCTCCTTGTGTCTGGCAGCTGTCCAGTGGTCACGCCACCTCTGTGAGCCTCGCACTCCTCCTCCATTCCTGTCTTTGCAGCATTTTGGAAGGGTAGCAGACAAAGGGTCTCTGGCAGCCTGTAGAGTTGCTCGGAGAGGGAGTTTGCAGAGATTGGAGGAGGCCTCAGACATTGCCATTCTTACAGATGCTTCTAAAATGAACAACTAAAAAAAAGCCAGACGTAAAATACGGTATATTTAAAGTTGGGTGATGGTCATCCCTTCTCCTAGTCCTGACAGAGGGTGCCCGAGACTGTGCCACTGTCTTTGGAGTTGGTCCTCTCATGGGGCGCTCTGGGGTGTGGATGGAAGTGAGGTCGTGGTTCCAGCCCAGCTGCTCCCTCTGGCAGGTGTAGACGGGGCTTCCGCATTGGGGCCGCATCTCTGGCCCTCAGAGTGCCTCCCCTCTCCCAGGGTGCTCAGCCTCGGTCCTCCCTGACCTTTCCCATCAGTTGGCCGTCCTTGTTCCATGCCTGGTTCAGGCTTAAGGGTAAAGGCCACACATGGGTGGAACAACCACTGCGCCCTCTGTGCCCTCAGCTTTGGGTGTAAAGGTTCCCTACACAGGTCGGGTACAGAGGCCTGGGCTGTCCCTCTGCGATAGTGCTGTGTCCTGGGCATGAACGGAGAAGACACCGGTGAACTGAGCTATAGGCAGCTCAAACCTTAAGACCAGTAAAAACAAACCCAGCCTCTGCCTTTGTGGTCCCCCTAAGAGTACTCCCAGGCATCTGTTCTCCCCCCCACAATGCTGTTCTCACTCCATAACTGGCCTCCCCGCCTTTGATTGAGAGCACAAGGGCCAGCCTCATGGCTCAGTTCTGTGTCCTCAGCACCCAGCACGCTATCCGGCACATAGCAGGTGCCCAGGAAATGTTTTGAAATGAAGGGACGCACAGACGACTGGGTGCTATACGGGTTCCACTCACGAGGGCAGACTGGAGGAGCAAAGCCAGGCCCTGGAGCCCCCCACTTTGATTTCAACCTTAGTCACTCCCCTCCCAGCTGTGCATGGTCCCTTATATAACTCCAGGAAGCATGAGGACAGTGTCACGAGAAGAGCAAGCTGGAGCCTTTGCAGACCTGTCAGCAGCAGCTGTGGCAGACATAGCTGGCAGGAGAGAGGCCAGCGCTTCAGAAGACAGAACAAAACCACAGTGGCCTGAATAGGAATTGTTTTCTGGCTCAAGTCAGTCTGCCCAGAATTGGTTCTTCTCCTAAGTGGCCAATGCACTCACTCCTGGGTAGTGGAGGATGGTATTAATAGGGGCCTATTCACGGCTAAGTGGAGCAAGATGTTTCCTAAATGTTTCCTCCTTTCACAGGAGAGGAGATAAGTGTCAGAGTTATGTAAATTGCTGAAGGCCCCACGGCTATTCAGTAATTGAACTGCTAGCTAAGCTTTAGTGAGCGCTTACTGTGTACTAGCCACTAATACACCTGCTCTGCGTCCATTATCACATTTATTCCTGCTTGAAACCACTTTACGGGTTGGGTTTTATTATCTCCATCTGACGGAGGTAGAAACTGAGGCTCAGAGGGATTTAGTAACTTGCCCCAGGTTACCTTGTTAGATACTGCCAGAGCTGGGGCCCCTGTCCCAGTCCCGGGAACTGGGGCCCCTGTCCCGGATCTGGCAAAGTGCGGGGCAGTGGTTCTCAGTCAGCAGAATGTGGTCATTGGAACCACCTCTGACACTTAAAAGAAATGCCCACGGTACAGCAGAACCTCTGTATCCTACAAAAGCTCCTCTGACTCTGCTCGAGAACCTCAGCATAAACTATTTAGCTTCTCTGAGCCCCAGGTTTTTTTATATGAAAAATTGGGACCACTGGGACCCAGGGCTCTGTGCAAAAATCCAAACCTGGCATGCACCCGGGGAAGGGCCCAACCCGGTGCCCACTTGGAGGGGTGCTCGGTAACTGCTGACTGCCTCGTTCCAGGGACCGACGAGGAGAGCCGGAGGGCTTCAGGTCTCTTGTTTGTGTACATGACCCCACTTTGCCAAAGACCCAGAACACTGTTTTCTGGGCTTTGGGGTTCAATTTCCTGATTGATTGTTATTATTCTTAATAGAATTCAGGAGAAGGCCGCGAGTGGGCCAGACATCTGTGATAAATCTGCCGGGGTTTACAGGAAAGACTTCCCAAGTTCAGTGTATTCTATATTTCTTGCTTTTCTTTCCAGCTACAACATAGCCAGGAAACTATCTTGCTTGAACTGAAAGAAAACAGCTCGTTAGCCTCTGGTGAAGTCAATTTAGGGAATATGAGTGTCGTATTATACCGTGGAGTGCAAGGACGTCTGGAGCCCTCTTTCTAAAACGCCCATCTGACAGGGAAAGAAATATTATTCCAAACCTTTCATGTTCCAATTTCTGGGCTGAGTCCTTTACTTTTGTTTCTTCGTACACGAGGACTATTGTCATCCCTGTTTCACAGATGAGGAGACTGAGTCTCAGAGAGGTGACGGGGCACCACCAAGGCCCCGCAGCTAGGGAGTGGGTTCACTCCTTGTTCATCTGGCTCCGAAGCTTGAAGCTTTCTCTGTACAACTGTCTGCTCAGACCTTCTGTTATCTGCTGGGGTCCTGCCCTGGAGGTAGGGTCCGTTAAGACCTGTGGATCTGGTGGTGACTGACTGATGAGGACGAGAAAGAGAGACAAGATACACAGAATGGAATTTTCAAAGGTGGCAACCCAGGGGACCACTGCCTGCGTGTGGGCTTCTGAGTGTCACGTCCACTCAGCTTTTATTGAAGGCTATTTGCTCATTAGCCCAGAGGGTAAGCTGAGGAAGGGAACCAAGGTGCCAGCAGTTTCCCTGAGTGAGCATATCAGCTCCTATTGTTTCTATAATCATTAACTTTAAGGGTCTGAGCAGTCTTGAGAAATCCAAACGGAGCCTTGGGTGGGGGCAGCCTCCTGTCTGAGGTCACACACATGGATTCCTAGGAAGGTGTTAAACTCTGCTAGTTCACTGCGGAGGAAAATGCTGCTGGTGTCAATCTCCTTTCAAGAATCGGTGGGAGACAGGAATTTTCCTTTGCTCACCACCATAGAGGGTCTTCCTCTGCGATAAGGGATATAAGCCCTCCTGCCCATACTTCAAGGCTCGAGCTGTTCCTTTCATCTCTGCCCCTGCCAAACACACACGGGTGTTTGCTTTGACTGTTTACTGGGCAGGAAACGGCCTAGTTAATGTTTCTTTCCAGGCCTTGCCACAGCATCTTCTGTGGCCATTATTTCTTCAGAGTGTTCACAGACCCAGCAGGGGGGTTCGTAAGCTGTACCCCCAATAGGCCAGAGCTCTAGGAAAAGCAGGAAACTTGCTCAGATAAGAAATTTGGCAGCGGCTGGTTTAAAGGTAAACTAGCCGACTTTCCTGTGTTCAAACTCACTTGGCTTACTTTTTAATTTTTCCCTTTGTCTGGGGGTGTTTTCCCTCGCCAAGAATGGGGTCTTTGGTCTGCAGTTATCCTCCATCATTTTCCAATAAACTTAAATTTCATGATAAAGGCGAACGAATTTTACAACTTCGTTCCAAAACTCTGCTAACACGGAGAAGATGCAGTGAAGACGGAGGCAGAGATTGGAGCGATATAGGTCTACAAACCCAAGAGCACAAAGGATCACGGTCGGTCACAGGAAACCAGGAGGGAGACATGGAATGAATTCTCTCACACGCACCCAGATGGGACACATCTTGCCAACACCTTGATTTCCAACTTTTGGCTCCAGGACCGTGAGAGAATAAATTTCTGTTGTTTTATGCCAGCAAACTGTTGGTCCTTTGCTACAGCAGTATCTATTATTGGGGGTGGGGGGTTCTAGTTCCCTGAACCCAGTTGACCTGTTTTGATTACTTGGCTGAGCTAGAAAGTTCAACCGAGGCATGGTGGTAACTGAAAGTAAAAACAAATGTAAACTGAAAATAAAACTGGAGTGTCACAGGTGGCAAGGATAGAAAATCAAAGTGACATTACACAAGTTTCAGGGTAACAGAGAGATTTTATTTAAGAAGAGCACAGAGAAAGTTTAGAGCATTTGTTAAGAGATTCAAAGTAAGTCACTCTCAAGAAGGAGCAGAGCTAAGAGAGAGGGCAACAAAGACCTGCAGGGGTATAAATATTCTCTGCTTGAAGTTGGTTGAAAGTCTTTCACTGGCCTGTCTGTGCCTCCAGGCCGTATTGCCTTTTCTATTGGTCACTGATTGTCTTTTTCTATTGGTCGTTGGTTACCTAAGTTACCTGGTACCCACATTCTTATGGGTCCTCCAGACTTCCTGGTTCAGAAGACTGGGTTTTCCTCCCACCCCCTTTGAAGCCCCTCTCTTAGTGTCCCTTCTCACCTATAATATAGTGGTTATTTTTTGTTCTACAGATAAGAAAACTGAGGCTAAGGAAAGGTTTATGGCTTTGTCCAATGTTACAGAATGAGCAATGCCACAGACCACATTCTAACCCAGTTCCAGGGCTGGCTTCCTGGACGTGCAGCTGGGGCAGCTGCCCAGGGCCCTGGACTCAGAAGAGCCTCTGCCTCACTTCATGCTCTGCTGTCACTGTGCTTGGAATTCTCAACAATTTTGAAACAAAGGGACCCATGTGTTCATTTAGCACAAGACCCTGCAGATGTGTGGCCGGCACTGACCAGGTCCCTCTGGTCTCTAAACCTGCCTTTTGCCTTCTTCATCAGTAGTCCTGCCTTGATCTCCATTCATTCCCACAGCCACGGCCTCGGGACCAGCACCCTCTGTCATAGGCCAAATAATGGCCTCCGAAGATGATCAGATCATGCCCTAGTCCCCAGATCCTGAAAAGATGTTACCTGACATGGGGAGAGGGACATTGCAAATATAGTCAAGAGAGATAGGAAGGTTACACTGGAGGACCTGGTAGGCTAGAGGGAACAATAACAGTCCCTATAAGAGGGACACGGGAGGAGAAGGCAGCAGAGTGACAGACACAGAGGGGAGCGGTGTGCTTGGCAGATGGAAAAAGGGGCTGCCAACAAGGGCAATGTGAGTGGCTACCGGAGCTGAGAAGGGCATGGACATTGATCTTCCTCCTAGGCCCTCTGGAAGGAGCCCATCCACCAGCACCTTGACTTAGCCCGTTGAAATCGAGTTTGGAGTTATGACCGTCAGAATTGTAAAAGAGTGAATTGATGTTGAAAACCACTAACTTTGCAGTAATTTGTTATGGCTGCAACAGGAAACGAATACACTTCTCCTTCCAGGACTCCCTCTTACTCTCACCTTTAAATCCGCAGAAGAAAAATAAACCATTCTGGTGGTTTTGGAGAAGACAAATAGAACTTTAGCTCAACAGAAAAACATTTAAAACATTGACATAACATTTATAGTAATTATAAAAATCACAGGTTTTCAAAGGCAAGATTCCTTTTTTAATATTCATTTACTATGCTGGGAAAAAGATACTAATATTTTATATGTAAGTCATCAAATAATCAATGTGATATTATTAGTTTAGAAATCCAAAGACTATTTTAAAAGCGTGCCTGTTTATGCTTCTGTTTAAATCTTTATTTTCTTCTGAAAGGAGACATGATTTTGAGATTTATGTTATTTAATGATTAGATTTCTGCCTATCACATAAAAAGTTAAATATTAAAAGATTGCTTTAAACATAGACATAACCCAGGTTTGTTTTAGGAAAAAAAAAAAGAAAGAAAGAAAACCAATCATCAAAGTTCTACTACACCAAACAAATAAAAGTAACATAAAAATTAAGAGAGAAGCAAAAGTCCATTGTCCTTAGCCTGAGTTCCAAGGTTACATGTCACTTAGCCTTAGCCCATGTTACTCCCACATCTGTCTCCAGCTCATCACTCCATGCAATAAAAGTCACCTGAAAAAGCATGAATTTCAGATGAAATTCTCTTCCAACACTTCCTGCCTGTGTAAGTGTGGGCAAGTCATTTAATTTGTCTGGCTTATAGTATGTCCATTTCACAACTTGAAAAAATTAGTCCTCAAGGTTGGGTCACAGAGGGAATGGACCATGCCTGACGTGGCACTCTCTGTACATTGCAGGTGTGAGATGATTCTGTCAAGAGCTAATTGCCGTCCCTTTTTCCTTATAGGTAGCAGCGAATACGTTCTAGACTCACTCCCCATGGGGCATGGTTGTTAGGGCAGAAACACTGATTTTTAAAAGTTAGTTTTAGGATTTTGAAGTAGGTGACAAACTGCTTCATAACCTTAAACTCAGTTTCAACAGGCTAAGTCAAGGTGTTGGCAGGGCGGGCTCCTTCCAGAGCCCAGCAGTGAGCAATTGTACAGGAGAAGGACCCTGGATCGACTCCAGGCCATAAAATTGGTGCTTTAATTAACTGAAGACCCAGAGATGATGCTTGCTTTTATGCACAAGAAAAGATCAAACGTTTCTGAGCTGGAAGAAAGACGGAAAATTTGTGGAGGAATAAGTTCAAGTGCCACCCTGTTCCCTGGAGAGACAGAGGGTGAAAGAATCCTCAGATGGTTTTGACTCTGACTTCCGAGGAAGAGAGTATGGGGTGCTTCTGCCCAATGTCTGGCTCACAGTTCTGGGATGCAGTGAGAACCCACAAGGTTTTTTTTTTTGAGACAGAGCCTCAAGCTATCCCCCTGGGTAGAGTGCTGTGGCATCACAGCTCATAGTAACCTCCAACTCCTGGGCTCAAGCAATTCTCCTGTCTCTGCCTCCCAAGTAGTTGGCACTACAGGCGCCCACCACAACACCCGGCTATTTTTTGGTTGCAGCCGTCATTGTTGTTTGGCGGGTCTGGGCTGGATTTGAACCCGCCAGCTCAGGTGTATGTGGCTGGTGCCTTAGCTGCTTGAGCCACAGGTGCCGAGCCACCCACAAGGTTCTTATCCCACTTTGTCCTGGCTGAGTGCATTGAAGATGGCCCTGTGGGAGGGATGATAGGGGATTTGCTCAGCTTCTTTAACTGAACCCAGAATAGCTGTGGATTGAATGAGATGAAGGCTTAATTTTCTCACATAAAAGTTCAGACTGGTAGGTGGTCCAGAGAGAAAGTCATCTGGGGTCCTCGTGCTTTTCTTCTTGTTACTTTACTATCCCTCGGGGTGTTGGTTTGGTCTTCCCAGCTTCCAGAAGCTCTCCGCCACCTCATCTGCATTTCGCTGAGCTGCAAGGGAGAGAGCAAAATGGAGGCCTTTTCAGAGCATGACCAGATGTTTGATTCATTCTTCTTCTCATATTCCGTTGGCCAGAGCTTTGTCACATGGTTGTCCCTTGATGCACGACCATGACACCACCTGACACTTATAGGTATGGACTGGAATCAGGATAGAATGGATATTGGGAACAACTACAGACCATGCTATGGAACGCTGACTTAGAACGGCAAATAATTTTGCAAGATTTGTCCTATTCTGAAGATAGCACTGCTTCCCAACGTTAATGTTATTTGAAGATGCAAATAATCGCATCAGTCAGGATTCAGTCAGGGAAGCAGAGCCATTGTGGTGGCCATTATGGAGTAAGGGTTTTATTGTAGAAAGGTGACTATGACTGGGGGAGAAGCAAGGGACATAAAAGTCTGACTGGGGCTGTTGAAGGATTAGAGAGAAGTCTCTAACTAATTCTCCCAGTGCACGTAAGTGAGGGAGAATGAGAACACACTAGGATCTGCATCTACAACTGTCACTCATCTCGTCTAAATGCGACAGCCTTAGGGAAGAAATGGCTGCTGCTTTACTTTCAAATTCTGCGCCACATCTTTTGACCAACTCCAACAGGAAATTGTACAGGAAATGAATTCTGGGAAATGTAGTTCTAGCTTAGCCAAGTTGATGCACAGACTACCACATCCATATTGCCCAGAGCAGTAGAACGTTAAGATTGGGCAGATCTGGTGGCCGCGAGGCTCTTCATGAGCTGCTCAGGCAACCCTGCAATGGATGCTGCTGCTGAGGGTGGGGTATGACACACAGAGGCAGTGCCCTGATGTCCCCCACAGTGCCGTGACACCATGCATCAGCCCTGCCCCACCCCAACACTCCTCCACCTGTAAGAACTAAGGTGCACTCTTGGGAAGTGAAAGGTAGTCTTGGAAGAGACAAAATCCTGACTTGATGAAAGAAGCAATCCCAAACTGATGACACTGGGCTTTCTTTCTTTCTTTCTTTCTTTCTTTCTTTCTTTCTTTCTTTTTTTTTTTTTTATTAAATCATAGCTGTGTATATTCATGGGGTACAATGTGCTGGCTTCATATACAATCTGATATATTTTCATCAAACTGTTCAACATAACCTTCATGGGATTTTCTTGGTTATTGTATGAAAACATATGCATTCTGCATTTAGTGAGTTTCACCTGTACCCTTCTAAGATGCATCATAAGTGTGATCCCACCATTTACTCTCTCTTCACCCATCCTCCCCTCTCCCCTCCCTTCCCTTGCCCCTTTCCCCATATTCTTGGGCTATAGTTGGATTATAGCCTTCATATGAAAGCTATAAATTAGCTTCATAGTAGGGCTGAGTACATTGGATACTTTTTCTTCCATTCTTGAGATACTTTGCTAAGAAGAATATGATCCAGCTCCATCCATGTAAACATGAAAGAGGTAAGGTCTCC
>CAUYRH010026011.1:0-53677 GCA_963574655.1 Perodicticus potto
CTAATGTCATTTAGGGCCAGATAGTTTTTTGTTGTAAAGGGCTGTCCTGGGCATCACAGGATGTTTAGCAGCAACACTGAACTCTACCAGGTAGAAGCCAGTACACCTTCCAGTTGTGACAATGAAAAATGTCTTGAGATATTGCCAAGTGTCCCTTGGAGGGCAAAAAGTCCCCAGGGAGAGCCATTTGTTTTATAGTAGATGTCTGTACATTTACAATGTAAGCTTCTTGTTCTCTTGTTGAGGAGATTGGAAATAAAGTAAGTTAATTGTTAATAAGCTTAGACTCATTCTGGATATAGGAGAAATTATCTTTTTCTCTTTAACAGGAAAGTGATGACTTCCTCACACATAATCTCAGGAGCATTTTTCACTGAAAAGCAATTGACTGTTTCCATTTCAACAATGTCATTATTTGCATCATCTTGACTTCTGGAAGATGGAAACCTGGTTGCCATTGGAGGGGAAAATGCTCAAAGCTGCCTCAATTCACAGCCTATCCCAATGTACACCTTCTTCCTATACTGCTGCAAACCAAGAGACCCTGTATCTAGATCAGTGATTTTCAATCAGTGTGTGGCAGCACACCAAGGATCTTAGGTGCGCATTGAGCATTTTTATCATTAATTAAATTACTTTCAAAAGAAGTTCAAAGCAAAGCATATTCTTTTTTTCCTTTTTTTAATCAACATAATTTAAGTGAAGAAGTTTAACTAGAAGTTCAAGTGTGCTGAGAGATAAAAAAGGTTGAAAAACAGTGTAAAAACTTTCAGTTCCTAATTAATTGGAAGAGCAAGAAAGAGGGGGAATTCATTAAAATCTACTCATGAAATCTATTAAAACATGTACATTTACCTCCAAAAGTAATGCAGAATAATATCCCATCAGAAATTTATCTGCACCTCTTCTTTCCATCAAAATCGTAGAGAACCATAGCAATATTTGTGCACACTCGCATTAAATCAGGCCCCCAGAGCACAGCACCGGCTGCTCAGGGGCACGTGCAGCGGGGGTTCCCTGAAGCACTTCTTAGACGCCTGAGTGCGAGCCCGTCTCTGCACAAATTCAAAGTAACCGCCACACTTTCTATAAATGAAAAATCCTGGTACAGCAGTAAAGACAGACAAAAACAAGGATCCTCTACAAATCCTGATACTGAACAGATTTCAATGAACTGTCTAGTGAAGGTTGAATGAAGAGGTTTACACGGTCACTAGAACTCCTCTTTCTACGCTGAGAAAACGGGGACAATATTTGTTAAATCGTAGGATAAAATTAAGCGCTTCTAAAATTTTTAATTTGGCTCAGCGCCTGTAACTCAAGCGGCTAAGGTGCCAGCCACATACACGGGAGCTGGAGGGTTCAAATCCAGCCCGCGCCCGCCAAACAACGATGACAACTATAATCAAAAAATAGCTGGGCGTGTGGCAGGCGCCTGTAGTCCCAGCTACTCGGGAGGCTGAGGCAAGAGACTCGCCTAAGCCCAAGAGTTTGAGGTTGCTGTGAGCTGTGACGCCACCGCACTCTACACAAGGCGACAGCTTAAGACTATGTCTCAAAAAATAAATAAAATTTTTGATTTCTCGGTGGTTTTCAGCTTCTCCATCTTCCACACGTCTGTCTAGGAAACGAGTGTTGGCCAATAATATCTGAACGTCAAGGAGTAGCCCCAGGAAAAGGCTTCCCGTCTCGGGGCAGGTCGGGTGTGCGGCCGGCAGGGTGCTCGGGACAGCGCCTCCTAAGGACCGCAGGGCCCCTCGCAGGGCCCCTCGCAGGGCCCCGGCCCGGCCACGCGGGGCCGCCAGCGGCGGGGCCACTTTAAGGGCGGCCCGGGCGTGCGCGGCCGCAGCTGCGGCCTGGAGCCATTAGCGCGGCGGGCGGGCTCGGGACGCCGCGGCTGCGACCTCCCCCGGCCAGGTGGCCGTCCCGGGACCCGCACGTGCGCAGCGGGCCATGGCGGCCTCAGTGACCGGGCCGGAGCCCGGCCGCACCGCGGGCCAGGTAAGGGGCGGAGCGGGCAGGGGAGGCGGCTGCGCCGGGCCCGCGGCCCTCGGAGCCGCGCGGGAGCCTCAGGCGGCGGCGGCCCGGCCGGGCCGGCGCGTGTCCGAGCCGGGGGCGCGCGGCCCGGGCTCGCGGCGCCTCGAGGTGGGGACCGCGAACCTTCAGCTCTGACGGGACACCGCGGAGAAGGGGCCCGGGCCGTTTTGTAAGGAAAAGCCGCCGTCTCGTAGCCCTTGACGCTTGCCGGATTTCCAGTCGCGTGTGGAGCAGAAGCCACTTGAGGAGTCCTGAGGAGCAGACGCGAGCAGACATTTTGGGGCCGGCGGCAGGACGGCGTGTCAGCGCGTAGGTGGCGGCACGCACGGCCGCTCCGTCCGTCCCTGCGCAGCTCGGTGTGTGCCAGCCTGGCCTCCCGAAGTTCCCGTCCGCGAACTTGAGTCCGAACCGTCGGGAAGGGGCCTGCAAGCTACACGTCCTCCGCGGAAATCAAAAAGCCCCCTGGCTTTTCTGTTGGTTGGTTTTGAGACGGGGTAAGGCTCTGTCGCCCCGTAGAGCGCAATGGCGTCCCCGCTCACTGCAGCCTCACACTCGGGCTCAGGAGATCTCGAGCCTCAGCCTCCTGCGTACTGGGACCTCAGGCGCCTGTATCTCTTAAAAGCACCTTATTTTTCATCCTCTTAGTGAAGCGCAAAATCAGGTTTGTGACTACTTTTGATGAAGATGAAAGGTGATGATTACCCCACTAGGAAGAAGACATTAAAGACACCTCTGCACCCCGGAAAGCGAAGGCCAGCCGTGTTGGCGTTCCCCTTCGGCAGGGCAGCCTTTCGTGCTGAGTGACGTTTTGTTACTCCTCAGAAGGCGCTGCGTCCTTAATCTGTCTCCTAAGAGCAACTTTTCCCTTTGAAGTGGACCCTCTTAACAGAATTTAATTTTTTCTAGAGTAACCCTATTTAAACTCTAAGGAGAAAAAATGGTATTTTATGGTGCAGGATTAGGCAAAGCTGTTCAAAATGGAATTCCGAGTATCTGATTATCTAACACCACACATACAATTATGGTTGCTGACCCTTAAGAGAATGTGAAGCCCCAACTGACCCTTTTGTGTGCCTTTGTGAGAAGAGCTGCTTGCTCAGTTCTGTAGCTCAAGCTGTTTAAATCCCTTCACTCCTGGGGAAACTGGAGGCCGGTGACTGCCCTTTGAGAGTCTTAGCTCACGCAGCTGCTCCCTGTGATAAGAATGACATAAATAACAACTCACTAAAATGGGGGAGTGATTTGCTTTAAGCACTTCAGCACCTGCTGTTACTAATTAAGGGTTTAGCCCTCCAAAGATTGCAAATGGAAATCCAGTGTTTTTCAAATTGTAGAGACTGGGGTGCCCTGAATATTACTGTGATCACAGAAATCAAATGGAGGAGATGAAGACCGGTGTCACATTATAAAAACTGCCCACACTTAATATGTACCAAGGTGTTAATAGAACTTTGCTGGATTTATAGATGGTTTTTATTTTCTCCTTAGGCTTTTTTGTTTTTTAATTTTCCCAGTATTTCCCAGTCATAACATGTTGCTTTTGTTTAAAAAGGTGCATAAGCAATTCAGATAGAAAAGAGATTTTCCATCAAATGCAGTCTAGTGTTGTTCCAAATTGTGGCTCACAGGTGAAAATCGTAGATGTACTAAAAGGCAGTTTTCCAAGCAGAATATACTAGAAACTTTTATTCCTTAAAAATTCTTATCAGTAGATCCTTCTCATGGCCTGTGTTCATATTACATTGTCAACAAATCATTTTTTAACTGAATATTCAGTTTTATGTTGTTTATAAGCCATTCAGCTAATTTGAGTTACCCAGGGATACTGGACTACAGCAGCTTTCTAACTTGTCTGATTATTAATATTCAGAATGTAGTGTGGCAGCAATTTTGATAAGACAGATAAAGAAGCCTTTGGCAAACTAGTTCCAGAGTTCTGTGTCATACCCTTTCTGTGCCATGGTGCAAAAATTTCAGACTCCTGTGCAGAACGGTGGGTTAGTGGTGCTTGTTTTTCCCTCCTCCCTTTCTAGATCCCCTTCCTACGTCCTCTCTGGTTTCTCCTCACTACCCAGTATTCAGGTTCTGCCCTTCATTGCTTTCTTGACTTTTCTTCACAAGGCTGAGAAATTCTGGGGACACTGGGAGCTGAGCCTCTGAGAGGAACACGACAGTCAGAACACCCAGAGCCAGCGATGCAAGTTAGGCAGCTGATGTCTGTTGTTCTAAAATTCATCTTTTGTTCTGCAGTAGGCTTTGTACCCTGAGGTCTGGAACTCAAGCAATAATACAAAGATGGATTTGATTCTAAGCGCTTTGTACTGCTCCTCATGGGTACATTCTCCCCTCTACCCATTCTTCCCAACCCTCCCCCCGTCAGGTTGATTTGACATTTTCTGGGGGTTTTTTGGGTGTGTGTTCTCAAATGTGTAGTATTTCTCAATAAAACATGGAATAACTACCACTCACAAATAACTACAAACATTTTTGAACAATCTTGTTATCCCCCAGGTCAGGATCACCTAAGTTTCTTATTCAAAGCCACTAGTAAGCCGCTGAACTTCATGACAGACCTTAGTCTCTCCGCTTCAAAACCCTTTGCTCCCTTCCCACTGCAGGAAGCTGTTGAAAAGTATCATTTACAGCTTTGTCAAAGCTGAGGCTCATACGCTATTCCTCCTGTGTTCCAAGGATTGAAAGCCATGTTTTCTTAACAGAGAAAAGAGCTATTAGCATGTAAACCCCATGAGGGCTGGGACTTCGTTTATCTGCCTTGTATTATTCCTAGTACCCAGCACTGTCTGCCTTCTAGTAGGGGATCAGTACATATCTTATATCTTTTTTTTTTTTTTTTTTGAGACAGTCTTACTTTGTTGCCCTCAGTAGAGTGCTATGGCGTCATGGTTCACAGCAACTTCAAACTCTTGGAATCAAGTGATCCTTTTGCCTCAGTCTCACAAGTAGCTGGGTCTACAGGCACCCACCACAACACCCAGCAATTTTTAGAGACAGGCTCTCACTCTTGCTCAAGCTGGTCTCAAACTCTAGTTGAGCAATCCACCTGCCTCAGCCTCCCCAGGGTGCTGGGATTAGAGGCATGAGCCACCGTACCTGGACTTAAGTGAATATCTATGAAGAGTATAAAGAAGACATATTTAAGCAGATGCATAAAGTGGAAGGATTTTTTTTTTTTTTCTGAGACAGAGTCTCACTACGTTGCCCTTGGTAGAGTGCCATGGCGGCATAGCTTACATCAACCTCAAACTCTTGGGCTAAGCGATTTTCTTGCTCAAGTAGCTGGGACTACAGGTTCCCACCACAATGCCTGGTTATTTTTTTGTCGCAGTTGTCGTTGTTTAGCAGGCCCAGGTTGGGCTCGAACCCGCCATCCTTGGTGTATGTGGCTGGCGCCTTACCTACTGAGCTACAGGCACTGAGCCAAGTGGAAGGATGTTTTAAAATAAAAAAAGTCAACTTTTCTAATAGATATACAGATTTATGTCTCAGAACACCCTGGTTTATATGTGTTATTTTAGGGTAATTATTAGTAACACCCTCTTTCATTAATAAAAGTGTCTCCATTTGGAAGATAAGTTTTGTTCACCCTGCCTATACAAGATAGGTTAATTTCTGGACATTCAGAAATTGCTTCTATTGATCAGGTTTTTAAACAAAACTCTTACTAAGTCCACTTGTTAATGATTTGGGCTCACAAAGGAATATATTAATATTGAAGAAATCATGTGCTACAGTGGATATTTGCAAAGTCTGCACTCAGAGCCTCACAGGGGCTTAAAGTCCCACATGGCTCCTAAAGTGCTACTGGAAATGAGGAATGTTCAAAAAATGGAATGGAAGCATACTGTCAGGGTTGAAAGGTTATGAAAGACCTAGAGTTTAAATTTTTATCCTGTTTAAAGTGGGTTGGAGCAGGTGGAGACTGGCTCCTGACGGTGAACTGAGCGTACACATGAACGTGAACCTCTCTGCTCACCCCAGACTCCATTGCAGGAGATAGTTTTAAAATGTGATGATGCCTTCAGCAGGTAAATATCAGGGAAGAATAACAAGGTGGATATTCTGAATTCCAGAGAGATGAAACAATCAAATGCAATCTATAGTCTTTTTTTTTTGTAGAGACAGAGTCTCACTTTATCGCCGTGGCATCACACAGCTCACAGCAACCTCCAGCTCCTGGGCTTAGGCGATTATCTTGCCTCAGCCTCTCGAGTAGCTGGGTCTATAGGCGCACGCCACAATGTCCGGCTATTTTTTTGTTTTGCAGTTCGGCTGAGGCCGGGTTTAAACCTGCTACTTTTGTTATATGGGGCTGGCACCTTACTCGCTGAGCCACAGGCGCCGCCTGTAATCCATAGTCTTTAATGAGATCTTGACTCAAACAAAGCAGCTTCTCTCTGAACATTAAAAAAAAAATCCACAAAAAACTTGAAATTTAGAAAGCAGATGAGATCAAATTACTATTAAGACAAAAGTAGAAAAACTAGAATTTAAAAGACACAGAAAGAAGACATGCAGAGGAAAATGATTTTAGTGATTGTTCAGGCTCAATGCTGACAAAATCAAAGATGAAAGTGGCTCCAAAGGTGCCCACTTGGTTCGAATTAGTCGAAAGCAGAACACCTGGGCCAGGTGGGGGTCATTCTCAGACCTCTAGAACTGAGATGGAGGAATTAAGGCCTGGTTTGATTTTGATAATTAGCTGGCTCCAACCTCTCTGCCCTCCAGCCTTTGCTTCCACATTAAAGGAACTGGCTATAGGGGAAATACCACCCAAATGCAGGGGAAACTGCTTAATCACATCCACTTAATCCTTCATTCATATTTGTGTTTGGATAACCAAGGATTGCCAGACATTAGCAGACCTAGACACAAATGCACAGATAGATCAGTTATTCCAGACAAAGATTGTTAAGGCACTATAGTCTAAATGTTTGTGCCCCACCCCAATTCACATCTTGAAACCCGTAACCCCTAAGGTGATGGTGTTAGGATGTGGGGCCTTTGGCAGGAGATTAGCTCTTGAGAGAGGAGCCCTCATGAATGAGATTAGCATTTGTAAAAGAGGCCGTAGAGGCCAGGCGTGGTGGCTCACTCCTGTAATCCTAGGCCGGGTGTGGCGGCTCACCCCTGTAATCCTAGCACTCTGGGAGGCCAAAGTTGGTGGATTGCCTGAGCTCACAAATTCCAGACCAGCCAGAGTGAGACCTCATTTCTAAAAATAGCCGGGCATTGTGGCAGGCGCCTATAGTCCTAGCTACTCGGAAGGCTGAGGCAAGAGAATTGCTTGAGCAGTTCTTGAGAGTTTAAGGTTGCTGTGAGCTATGACAGGACAGCACTCTACCAAGGGTAACAAAGTGAGACTGTGTCTCCAAAAATAAATAAGGCCATAGAGAGACCCTTCACTCCTTCTACCAAGTGAGAACACAGGGAAAAACTGTCATCTGTGAACCAGAAATTGTGCCCTTACCAGACACTGAATCTGCCAGTACCTTGATCTTGGGCTTTCCAACCTCCAAACTTTGAGAAGTAAATTGCTGTTATTTATAACCTACCCTGTTTATGGTATTTGTAATAACAGCCTGAATGAAGTAGGACATAAGAGAACAGAAAAAAAGATTTTTAAGTCTACTAATTTTCATCCTCAGAATATCACTGGCTTAAAAATAGCTAGTTAGGGGTGCACCTGTGGCTCAAAGGAGTAGGGCGCCAGCCCCATATACTGGAGGTGGTGGGTTCAAGCCCAGCCCAGGCCACAAAAGAAAAAAAAAGAAAAGAAAACATCTTAGAAATTATTAGTTCAGGGCCCGTCACCGGTAGCTCAAATGGCTAAGGTGCCAGCCACATACACGAGAGATGGCGGGTTCAAATCCAGCCTGGGCTGGCCAAACAACAATGACAACTACATCCAAAAAATAGCCGAGCATTGTGGCTGGCACCTGTTGTCCTAGCTACTTGGGAGGCTGAGGCAAGAGAATTTCTTAAGCCCAGGAGTTGGAGGTTACTGTGAGCTGTGATGCCACGGCACTCTACCCAGGGCGACAGCTTGAGGCTCTGTCTCAAAAAAAAAAGAAATTGATAGTTCAAAGTAAATTAACTGAAATTATAAGAACCTTTAGAGGGATTAAAGACAGAGCAAGTGATCTGGAAAATAAGGAAGTCTCTCAAAGAGAAGTTGAGACATGACGGATCAATTCAGGATGTCCAACATCTAAAAGAAGATTTGCAAGGAAAGACTAACACAGCAGAGAAGAGGAAATAATCAAAGAAGTAAAAGAAGAAAATTATCAAAGCCGAAGATTCACTAGATACCAAGTAGGAGGAATAAGATCTGTATGTAGTCACATCCTAGAGAACTGTCAGAACCCGGAAGATAAAGTGGAACAGCACCCAAAGGAAAAGCAAGCAGCTTACTCTTTTTATCTGCAACTCTGGACACTGGAAGACATTCAGAGACAAAGTGATTTTAATATTAGAAATATTTGCTAGTGGGTAAAACCATCACTGAATTGTGAGAGTTGATGAAGTTGCTTTTAGACATGCTAGGACTCCGTTTGATGCTATCAGTCTTTAAAAGGATTTTCTGAGTTTGTACAGCAATTCAAGAAAATGCACACAAGAAAGAAGGAAATATGAAGTGTAAAAAAAAATGGGAATCAGAAAAACAAAATCATTGATTATAAATGTTAATGAAAAAATGTAAAAACCTAGTAATGGTTAGAACTAAAATTCCAAATATGCACATCATGAGAAGGGCATAGGAGGTCAGGGTACAGGTGGAGGGAGGCGTAGTAAGGATACTACCTTGTTTGGAGAGAAGCTTCAGATTTAGATTACTTCTGTTTCTTAATTGAAAATGGCTTCTTATGATTATGAAAAATTAAGAACTTCCCAGCCTCCAGTGGCTAAATTGGAGTAATTCGAGTAACAAAATAAGCAGTACTATTGGATTATAACCCAAAGAATAAAATAAATACACATAAACCAATACTAACATACATAATCAACTAAATAAATGAGGGGAAAGGGCCAAATCTTCCTTACATAAGAATTATAAATAATAAATCTTAAGTGATGAATAATAAAAATCTTTTTTAAAAAATAAGGAATTCTAAATAATAAATGGAAAGAAGGAAATGAAAAAAATTACCTTTGGAAAACTGCTACAAGCAAGATCCACTGATGAAATTAGAGGGCATCACTTTAAGGCACAGCCTCAAATTATCTCCCCCAGCCTATTTATTAGTGTGATGGTTTTAACATACATCCACAATCATTTGCTGTTCCTCTAAGACAGATTTTCAGCTGGGATGCTGCAGCACACTGGTACGCTGTGAGAGGATCTTAGGTATGCTGTGAAAGTTTTTAAAGATCATTAATGAAGTTCAGAAGGCAGAAAGTACATTTTTTTTTTCACTCCTTTTCTTTTTGATCAACACAATTTAAGTGTGTCATGAAGTTTATAAGTTCAAGGGTTTTGTGAGATACAAACAGTTGAAAAACACTGCTTTCAGAGGTGGTGCTTCAGGCCCTGTCCATTGAGTGTGCCTAGACTTAGCGATTCTCTTCTAAAAAGAGTGTGGAAAGGAAAAAATTGCGACTTTACAGTGGATAAACTGTATAGACACAACCAAGTGACCAAGGTGAACATCCCTGGTGATCTCTCAGTGTCTATGGTGTTTTTCCTAAAATTCGCAGTCTCATTCTAATTAGGAGAAAATGTCAGACAAATCTAAGGTGTGGGGCGTTGTACAGGAGACCTGATAGGCACTCTCCAAAAGTCAGGAAAAACTGAGAGACCACTGGAGACAAGGAGACAGGAGGAATAACTATAACCAGTTACCCTAGGTGGGACCCTGGGACAGAAAAAGGGCATTAGTAGAAAAATTGGTGAATCCAAATTAAATCTGTAGTTTAGCTAACAGTGCTCCACCAATGTTAGGGTTGTTTTTTTTTTTTCATTCGTTTTAACCTTTAAAATTTTACAAGTGTAATCAACCAGGTGAGGGTAATATAAGGGATTATTTCCCAGCACTTGTAATGTAAACTCATTTTAGGTTCATTGGGGTAAAACAGATTCTTGATTATTTTCAGTTATTCCTGTATTGCACAAATCCTCCTTGTTTTTCCCTATATTCCTCTACTCAATCTTGGCTGCCACAATCAGGCAGACAGAAAGTGCAAAGACATTTTTCTTACATCTGTAGTAGAAACAATTTCTTAGAGTTTTTAAAAAAATTATTTCTAATTGTGGGTACATAATAGTTGCATATATTTTTAGAGTAGAGTTTTTTTTATTGTGGTTATAAAAAACTCCATAATTTCTTAGTTTTAATCAAAGTAGCATGATTGTTTAAGATTTTAATAGTTAGGGAAGCTGGGTGAAGTGTTCCTGAGAACTCAACATACCTTCTTTGCAATTCTTTTATTTTTAATTGATTTGTAAATAAAATTCATTAAAAGTAAAAACATAAAGCAATTAACCGCTTGAAGAATAGAAGTAAGGAATTTCCCTCCTGAAGTATTGGTAAGAGCAGCAGATTTGAAAAAAGAAAAATTTGATCAGCCTAACAGAAGACATGGGGAAAAAGGAAAAATGGCAGTAAATAGGAAACTTGAAGTAGCAAATGAAAGGAATAAGACCATTTTACATTAAATAGTGAGTGTTTACAATTAATATTAGCTAATTGATGACATTAGTTTAATGTGTATTAGCTAATGTCATTAATGTAAACTTAAATTCATGTAATAAAAACAAACCTCAGATCTAGGCACAGAAGCTCATGCCTATAATCCTAGCTCTTTGGGAGGTCAAGGAGGGAGGATTACTTGAGGCCAGAAGTTGGAGACCAGCCTGAACAACATAGGTGAGACCCTTTCTGTACAAAAATTTTTTAAAACTTTGCTGAACATGGTGGCATGCACCTGTAGTCCTATCTTGAGAGGCTGAGGCTAGAGGATCACTGAGGCTCAAGATTTCAGGCTGTGGTCAGCTATGATAGAGGCCCTGCCCCCTTGCCTGGGCACCAGAGTGAGACCCTGTCTCAGAAAACCAAAAACAAAGCTCAGATTGTGGAAGGAACCCTGTAAATTCAATCATATGTTATTTATAAAAGTCACACAAAATCAAAATGATACAGAAGGTTCAACATAGATGTGAAAAACTAGGAGTTGTGTAGTAAAATTAAAATTTCAGGTGAAAAGCATTAAAAAGGACAGGAGGTATGTTTCATATATAGTCTTCTGTATATGAATATATAGTGTTCTATATATAAATATATACTGTATAAGTATAATATATACTGTTTAGTAACATACCATGTAAACGTTATCATAACATACATTGTTAAATATCATAGTTATATACGTATAAATAGGTATAATTATCATGAACTTTCATGTATCTAAACTCTAATTATAAATAGAGCTTAGAGTTAGAGACAAAACCATAATTGGAGATATTTTAACACACCTGTCACAAACTGAAAGATCAAGTAGACCTAACATAAGTAAGAAAACAATTAAAAAGTTTGCTCTAAAAGATATACAAAGCTTTATGCCCAACAGAAAATAGGCATAGTTTTCAATTACTCATGGAACATTAACAAAAACTATGTGTTAGGCTATGAAGAAAATGTCAACAGATTCTAAAAAGTGGACATTGTGTAGGACACCTTAACTCGTGAAAACATGCTAAAATAAGAAATGAGCAACAGGCAGAACCCATAGCTCAGTGGGTAGGGTGCCGGCCACATATACCGAGGCTGGCATGGGCCGGCTAAACAACAATGACAACTGCAACAAAAAACTAGCCGGGCATTGTGGCGGGCACCTGTAGTCCCAGCTGCTTGGGAAGGTGAGGCAAGAGAATCACTTAAGCCCAAGAGTTTGAGGTTGCTGTGAGCTGTGATACCATGGCACTTTACCTAGGGCAACATAGTGAGACTCTGTCCCCCCCTCCAAAAAAAAAGAAAAAAGAAAAAGAAATGAACAACTAATGAAAAGAAAAAAAAAGCAAAAACACTATCCTCTTAAAAATTAAAAACACATTTATATGGGTGTTTGTGCTGTCTATAACTTTTAGGTTAATATTGAAAGATAAATTGAGATTATAATCTGTTTAGCAGTGAATGGACATGAACACACTAAATAACAAAATCTATGGGGTACAACTAAGTGCCCTTTGGAGAAAACTTTAGGTGCTCTACTGTGCTCTCCGGTAGAACTTTCTGCAATGATGAAAGTGCTCTATAATTAAGCTATGTGATAATGGTAGCCACTTAGCACATGTGAGTTTTGGCACTTAAAACATGGCTAGTGAACTGAATTTCAAACTTTATTTAATTTTCATTAACATAAATTTAAATTTAAACAGCCACATGTGTCTACTATATTAGACCACACAGTTCTATATTCTGTAATAAAGCACCACCAGATAAAAGGGAAAAAAAATTTTTTTTTTTTTTTTTTTGCAGTTTTTGACTGGGGCTGGGTTTGAACCCGCCACCTCCAGCATATGAGGCCAGCGCTCTACTCCTTTGAGCCATAGGCACCACCCCAGAAAAAACTAAGTATTAATTTTTAGAAAGCAAGAACTCAATGACAAGAATAAATATTATATATACTTTAATATATTGGAAATACAGATGAAATAAGTTTTAAAAATACATGAAAAAAATGCACTTAAGATAGAAAACTTCAATTTACCAGTAATCATCATTGAACGGAAAGAGGTAGACTAAAACCTATGTCTATAAATGTCTTCAGGACCAGATTCTGTAGATATGTTTCACCCAGACTTTAAGAAGCAGATAATTTCTGTGTTTTATGAACTGTTCAAGATCAGAGAGTGGTATATAAGCCTTCTGTTTTATTCTTCAAGGCTGGCATATCCCCAATGTCCAAACCAGATAAGACAATACAATAAAAAAATTGTATTCAGCTTCACTCATGAACATAGATGCCAAAGTCTAAGAATGAATGGATTGAGCTAATTACACATTATGAATGGTTTACCCCAGCAATGCAATGATAACTTGACATCAGGAAATGTACTAAGGTAATTTACTATCTAACAGATGAAAGAATAGAAAATAATTCATACTGAAAAAGTGCTTGATACGTTTTAACACATTTTTGATTTTTAGCCTACAAACAGAAATAAACTTTTTTAACTTAATAAAGAATATTTATCAGAAACCTTCATTAAATACCGTATTTTGTGGTAAAAACATTTGAAATACTGTGAAAGTCAGGAATAAGGCAAGAGTCCTAACTGTCACTTTTGCTATTCACTAGCATTTTGGATGTTCTAGCCAGTGCTTTAAGATTAATAAAAAGCACACATCTGGAAACAGAGACAAAAATACCACTTTTTTTTTTAAAGATAGTATGATTGTCTACCTAGAAAATTGAGAAAAATCAACTAAAATATATTGGAACAAAATAGAGAGTATCATAAAGTAGATTATTTGAAGCAAGTTCCCTACACAGAAATCAATAGCACTTTCTGCATCAGCTATAACCGATAGCAGTTCTATATGTTAGCTATAATCAATCAGAAAATATAAGCGAAAAAAGATGTACCCTTCACAGTGACCTTCAAGTGTTGAGATAACTGGATATAAATATATGAGGATACAGAAAAAGTCTATACGAAAGTCTATAAAACCGAAGAACATGAAAAACCCAAATTCTCCGAGAGTCATCGCGACTAAATAGGGAGCTTTAGTATAGCATTGATCCTCCCTAATAAACTGTTAAAATAAATGCAACCATAATCAAAACTTTTAACAGGGTTTCATGACAAGTCCACACCAAAATTCCATTGGAAAAGAAATCAGGGGAAAATATTTAAGAACCAAATTAGAATATAACAAAGAAGGCAATATGTGCTGTATTAAATACCAAAACATACTATAAAGAGCTAGTAATTAAGCAGAGTAGATAGACCAGTGGATCAGGATAAAGTCCAGAAACACACACACATCCTCTCTCATACAAAAGTAACATTTGAAAACAGAACTTGAGCCAATACTGCTATTGGGGCAATTAGCTCTGCTTTTGAAAAAAATGAAATCAGATATCTACCTCATGTTAACCAATTCCGCTCTAGATGGGATAAAAAGCTAAATGCAAAAAAAAAATCATTAAAGTATTAGAATACACTATCATGGCACATTTTAACATAAATAGAGATGGCTTTGAAAGCACAAAAATTCACCAAAGCCATAAAGGAAATAGTTGATTTATTCTTCAATATTAAACACCTATTAGTGATAAGAGACCTAATAATCAAAATTAAAGGGCAAGTGACAAAAAGTGGGAAAAAATAGCTGACTCATACCCAGAATATGTAAACTCCTACAGAGAAATAAGAAAAAGACAACCCACAGATAGGAAGGAGGACAAAGGTAATAAATAGATACTGTGCACTAAATATAAGGTCAAATTGCCACGGAAATGGAAAGATACTTCATCATTCGTTAGAGAAATGGCAATGAAAAGGAAAATTGAGAGGTAGTTTTCAGTTTTGGCAAAATTTTAAAAAGATTAAGAATGATCAGTCTTATTAAGGATTTGAGGAAATGGTTATTGAAATATATCGAAACAGACAAATTTTGTGTCTTTTCAGAAGAACAATTTGGCATATTGAAGTTGAAAAATAAGCAAAAACTGATCTTCTGATTCTAGGGTATATGCTTATTTGAACAAAAATATACTTACAAAGGTGTTCATCACAGCACTGTAACAACATCACAATCCAGTATGAGAAGAATGGCTCAAATATCACAATTGGAAATGAAGAAGATTGGATCAGGATGACAGATGAGCACGTCCACCCCCGATCCCAAACATGCTTTTTTGTTTTTGTTTTTTTTGAGACAGAGTCTCAGGCTGTCACCCTGGATAGAGTACCATGGCATCATAGCTCACAGCAACCTCCAACTCAGGCTCAGCGATCCTCTTGCCTCAGTTTTTCTGTTTTTAGTAGAGATGGGGTCTCACTTTTGCTCAGGCTGGTCTCAAACTCGTAAGCTCAAGCAGTCCACCTGCCGTGGCCTCCCATAGTGCTAGGATTACAGTCGTGAGCCACCACACCCGGCCCCAAACATATTTTTATATAAACAAATCTATAACATGCTGGAAAATGAAATGTTCCCAGTGAACCAGAATTTTTAAGGAATTGTTAAACTATATTGTTAAGTGAAAGCAACTCTTAAAAAATATATTAACACACTTATGAAAAAGGCTATCTATGTGTGTATTACTTGTATTAATATATGTTTGACATAAAAATTGTCTGGAAAGATACACGCCAAACCAGTGACAGTGGTTGCTTCTAGAGAAGGGATTGAATTCAGATGAGAGATGATAAAGGAAGATTTACTTTTTTTAAGAGAAAGAAGGAAGAAAACTAGAAGGTGAGCAGACAGACATGGGGATGCTCTGTCTAGCTTCTTGCACCTCATCTGTCCTTTCCTGAAGCCTGGAGAAACCAGGCTGAAGGGGGCAGGAAGCTCCAGGGCTCAGCGGGCTGGGTACCAGCACACCGCCCTCGGGAGTTTCTTTTACAGGCTGCCTTTTTCTTTCCAGCTCTTTCAGCCACCTCTTTTGGCTTCAACTCTGACCAACTCCCTAGTCTTTTTCATTAGGTGATTCTGTCTATATAGCCTGGCATTTCCATTTGTCTTCTGTTTCCATTAATTCAAACATCTCTATTCTTTGGCTTTTTCAGTGGGTTGAGTTCATTTACTATAGAGAAGAAAACAGAGAAATAAAAGGTGAAGATGGGAATTCTATTTTTACTAATTGAGTATTCTGAAAAATACTCCCAATTGGAAATAAAAAACTCTTTTGGCTCCTGGTATTAGGACTTTTGTTGTTGCTTTTGAGACAGTCTCACTTTGTACCCTGGGTGGAATGCTGTGGTGTCACAGCTCACAGCAATCTCAAACTCTTAGGCTCAAGTAATTCTCTTGCGTCAGTCTCCCAAGTAGCTGGGACTACAGGTGCCCTCCATAATGCCCAGCTATTTTTAGAGATGGGGTCTTGCTCTTACTCAGGCTGATCTCAAACTTCTGAGCTCAAGCAATCCACCCACCTCAGCCTCCCAGAGTGCTGGGGTTACAGGGGTGAGCCACCGTGCCTGGTCCTGATACTGGGATTTAAATAGCATATATATGCTACTCAAGGGAGTGGAAAATAGCATTTAGGGATTTGGATCTTCCTTTGTTCTCTGGAATGTGTGTTTCACCAAAATAAATTGTGTGGGAGAGTCACCAGTTTGGTTCTCTCAGCAGTAAATAGACTTCCCAGCAGGAAAACTGGGTCATAAGAATCCTATCTATTGTTTAATAAGACAAGAGAGAAATTTGCAGGAAAACTACAGTGGAATAGCACTGGGAGGCAAAACTTTAAAAAAAAGAAAACGCAACAAGACACTCAGATTCGTAGACTGAGGATATGAAATGAATAGTTCCTGTCCTTGAGGTTCTTGGAGTTGACCGTCCACGAGTAGACCGTCCACTCAGCTATAGAGCCAGCATTGTGGGACATGTCACCATTATTTCATCCTCTCGTACATGACATTTTCTCTAAGCCTAGATGGTAATTACGTGGTGCTACTGCTTATCTTTCAGGCAAAAATAGACCTCTTATTAGTTGGAGATGTCACTGTTTGCTACCTGGCTGAGACAATGCAGAAAGCCTTCTCAGATATAGCAGAAGTCACCGTCACTACCAGTGATGCGAAGGAGGCGGTGGTGCTTCTGGATGACTACACATTCCACGTGGTTCTCCTGAAGATGACTTCTCTCAGTGCTGAGGAGCTGGAAGCTGTCAAGTTAATTAGGTAAACTTCAAAAACCTTGACTCTGTATCTGTTGAATAGTTTTTTTTAAAACCTTTGTCTATAAAAAATAATCCTTAAAAGATGATATATTTCTACTTTAATTTTTAAAATACTTTATTTTAAAATTCATGGGCAGAATCTATATTCACATTTTCATTGCCAGTTTGACATACTGTTGTTATAAGAATTATCATTTTAACTTGAAAAGCAGTAAGTATGGGTGAGAATAAAGTGACTTGCCTGAGAATTAATCGCTCGTGGAAATGCATTTGGCTTGTGATGCTTACATTATCCCCATAGGTACTTCTTTTTAATAACTACATCACTAAGGTGGTACATCTTTCCAGAGTTCATTAATTATTACAGCAGATACCAAAGTAGATGAGCATTCGTTGCTTTATGTCCGTCAGAGCTGTGAGGCCCTCTAGATTCCTTGAGACCAGACACGACCACCTCCAGTGTTTTTGTGTAGTCCTGTTTCTTTCTCGCCCACTTCTGTTCTAGAGAATCGGAGCCCAGTGGTAGGAGAGTTAGGTTCTTCCTCACCTGACTATCAGATTTTGAGTTGTGTAGGGTGTGTTTCGACAGGGTTAGATCAGAACAGATTTGTTCCCCTTCTACAAAATACTTGGGAGAGAAAGTGAAATGGTAGATAATCTTGGAAACATACAAGAGCTTGTCAAAATTATATGACAGGCTAACAGAAATTTTGGAGACAATATTGTGATCCCTGAGTAAAAGTGAAGGCAAACGATGTTGGGAAAAGAAAGGTTGGAATGAAATGAAGCCCACGCCATGGAGGCCCCTGGTTAAACACAGACAGACAGACAGATGCCACTCCTGGGGTTTCTTAAAACAGTTGATCTTCTGTGTTTCTTTTGCCTTTTTACTAGGAATGCAAACTCTAGACAAACCAGAAAAATTATCTACTTCCAAGTGGATTTTACTTCCAAAACACTTTGTGAACTGCACTCCTGAGAATATGTCTATTTCACAACTTATCTTTAAAAAATCTAGAGACAGAGTTCCCGTGTTGATAACTCATTGTCAGTTTTCATTTGTATCATATTTTAAAATGTTACAGGGCGGCACTCGTAACTCAGTGGGTAGGGTGCTGGCCACATACACTGAGGCTAGTGGGTTCAAACCCAGCCTGGGCCAGCTGAAGCAACAATGACAACTGCACCAAGAAAAAAAAATAGCCGGGCGTTGTGGCAGGCACCTGTAGTCCTAGCTACTTGGGAGGCTGAGGCAGGAGAATCACTTAAGCCCAAGAATTTGAGGTTGCTGAGCTGTGACGCCATGGCACTCTATCCAGGGCGACAGCTTGAGACTTTGTCTCAAAAAAAAAAAAAAAATGTTATATGATAGCTATATGAGGTGGATAGAATAAGGTTTCATCATCCCTACTTGACAGATGAGAAAACTGGGCGGCAGTGACTTGCCTGAGAGCACATGGCATGCTCTCAGAAAACTCAGACTAGACTCCTCACTCTCCCCTTTATGTGCTTTCTACAAGTCTATAATAATGTGACTTTCATTTTGCACCTCTTTTCACCTCTGAGGTTCAGTATCTGCCAAGCTCAGTGTAAACCAAACATAGATACGGTTTGGGGAGAGCACTGGGACAGGTCAGTACAGCTGGTCTCTCCATTCCAAGAGTGGGCTTCTCACTGCACCTCTCTGAACAGGGTAAAGCTTTGTATTTGCCAGTTATCAAAGCTACAGGTTTGAGCAGGATAAGAATAAAGTTCTGTTTAAGAGCCAGTTTTATGTTCAGCTGCAGTTCTTGAAACCCAGGAGGTGAAAGGAAAGAATTTCCCGATACTTCTGCAGATTTTCCTCTGCAGCTTTTGTTGCTGTGAATAGCAGAGCTTAAGATTTCTTAGCAGAGAAAAGAAGGTAGATGAAGGTACTAAGTGTACAGAAATGCGTATGGTAGTTCTATATTATTTTTCTTTGAAAGCATTTTTTTGAAGAAAAAAAGGATAATTCTTATTTACCTTTTATTGCAGTATTCCCAGTATCCGGCATATGTCTTGAGAAACAGCAGATATTTTCTGCCTTGCTGTAGGCATGAGTGATGTTCTGAATGACTGGGAGAAATGCCATTCTGGGGCAGACAGTGAGTTTTAGCTTTTGGGTTCCTCTGTGAAAAAGGGACAAAGGTTTTGTGTGTGTGTGTAAACTTTGCTTTCAGAGGCTAGGAATGTTTCTGAAATTGCCTTTCCTGCCCTCAGCACTGTTGCAAGTTTATGATTAATGGGTTATTTAAACGCTTATGCAGGATGTTTATAACTTTCAGCTGTGGTTTTTCTTAAGGTAATGAGTCCTGTACATATTCTACCCTTTTTATAAGGAACTTAAACTGTTATCTTTCTTGAAGCACTGTCTCTTCTGAGCATTGGCTAACATGTAATGACTAAACCAAAACACAGAATCTGATCTACCTGTTAGTCTGCTGTATTTTAGATTTTTCTCGTGGTTTTGCAAGATCTCAAAATCTGAGTAGGAAATGTACAGCTGCTTACCTTACTCTTCTCTACCCGGGTACTTTGTGTTCATTGCCAGTGAATGAGGAATTTGCAGTAGAATAAAGTTGTCTATATTTATTCTCAATATTGAAGCCCCTGATCACAAATATATGTGTCTATAAGGCATAAGGATTTTTATTGAAAATAATAATGAACTTTAGCCTGTTAGCTATAATATTAGATTTATTTTAGAATAAAATGAAAGCAGACTCCTTAAAGATTCTTAATGTATTCTTACAGAATATGTTTTAAGCTTGGTGCTAACCATTGATCATTTTCAATCATTTGTAGAATATTGGTACTTAACAGACTGACGTCTTCAGGAATTATGGCGTGTGTCCGTTATACATTATCATTCCTGATAGTTCCTCCTAATTTGTTTTCATTTCATGAATGTATTGAAAGAACATGTTTTTATGGAGCAGATGAACTCAAACCAGTGGCAAAATATTTTAAGATCATCTTAGGATTCATTTGGTTGGCTCCAGAATTCCAGGGCATTTCACTCTTGGCTTACGTCAGTTCTCAAATTTGAGGCACGTTCACAGGGCAGATGCTTGTCATTCAAACGCCTTATCTTCCAAAGGCAGGTAGAGAACACTGAAACGCGTTTCACCCTCATCAACAGCGTATGGATCCTCTCTGGGGTTGTGATTTTCCTTTCCATGAAATGGCTCTGCAGTTTTTAAGATTTCATGATTCTCATGAGCTCAAAGCAGTTTAGCAACAGGGAATGGAGGATGCGGTTCCATCTGCTCAGCCTATAAATCGAGTTCAAATCTGACTTTATTTCCCCCATGTAGTCTCAGTCATTTGATCAGTTAACTTGACGCTTCACTGAGAAAACGTAATCTTGTAAGCCACAGAACCTATTAATAACAAGTTGGCCTTTTATGTCTCCAGAACCATCCTTGACTTGATAATGTGACTCAGTAAATCTTTCTAATTTGCACGACTCAGTCCTCTAAATATTTTGACAATAAACACATGAACAACAAAACATCTCAAACTTTACTCCATAGACTGGTGATACATGTGAATAGGGACAGGAAGGCTCTAGATGTTTGTAATTTCTAGCAGCACGGCATGTGGTGAACGGCATAGCAGGAACTCTTCTGTCAAACAGCAGAGAGGGAGCAGGGCTTACCAACCTTCACTGTTGTCCCAGATAAACCTTCAGATAACAAGCAAACTCAGTAGTTTTATATTTGCAGTCAAAATCTCAGCTTTCTTACTGAAAAGGGTTGTTTTAATTAATTAATTAACAAAGAGCATTATTTATTACAAGTCCCAAATAAGCCATGCCAGGTTCGTTTGACTGTCCTTCGCCCAGGAACAGGATAATGGATAACTGTACTCAAGAGGCCATGACCCAAAGATGACATTCCTTGGGTTCCTTATCGCTCGGAAGTAGGGTTAGAAATCTCTTCTGGCTTCATAGGGACTTATCAGGCCCCTTTGCCCATCTTCCATGATAGCTTCTGAGGGCGGGCTTTCCTGAGACCCTTTGGTCAGCAGAATGTCAGAGTGTACAACTGAGCTCCCTTTATTTTTCTTTCTTTAAGCTACTAGAGACCAGACCCAGGGACAGAAGCAAGGCAGAGGTAGGTACCGCTGCAGCCTGAGCTGAGGGCAGTGGAGGGAGGCAGGCACAGAGACGGGGCGCAGGTGTCAGTGTCCAGTCAGACTTGAGGCTAGGCTCAGGAAACCTTAGGATGTTTAAACCCGTGGTCTCCAGCCTTTTTGGCACCAGGAACTGGTTTCATGGAAGACAGTCTTTTCGTGGACGGGGTTGAGTGGGTCTCGTGAGGAGCGTGCCACCTACCCCCCTCGCATGCACAGTGCACAGAGGGTCTGTGCTGCTGTGAGAGCTGAGTGCTGCCGGTGATGTGACAGGAGACGGAGCTCGGCGGAGATGCCAGCAGCGGGGGCGGCTACAAATACAGATGCGGCTTCCCTGCCCTGCTGCTGCTCGCTTCCCGCTGTGCTCCTGGGCTCCTGACAGGCCATGGGCCCAGGAGTCTGCTGCCTGGGGGTGGGGACCTCAGATTTAAACAGCATAACCTAGGAAACAGGAAGAGAAAATAAACAGCAGAAGTTGAAAACACGATAGACTTCAGTTGAAAGGGTCTGAGAAGTTGTGATTTGATTTCGGCGTTTGGAAGATGACATGGTATCAGCTGGGGTGGGTAAAAGAGACTTTTGTTTTGGTTTTGCATTGCTTAGTTTTGTTTCAAGGAGCATTCATTTATTAGAAAGATAACGTTTTCTTATTGATCTTGGAAAACTACACATTCTTAGCATATTGATTTGAGAATGTGAATGAGCAGCAGAGTTTTAAGACCAGAGTGCTGGATTCTAGAACTATCGATCTCTGAAGTCCCTGTGCAGCAGGGCGTGTGCTGGATGGTAATTGATTCTGTGCTGATGACGAAAGTCCAAGAATTCCAACTCTGTCTGCCATAAAGCTTGAAATTTGAAAGTCATCAGGGCACATAAATTGATATATCCAAATCTAACAGAGTTTAGTGTCTGTAAAATCTATTTGTGTAATTTTTTTAAAGTGGACATAATTTCTAAAAGTAAAGACCTTTTTTTTACTCCTTTAATTCTAGAGTACTTTAAGTTACTAACTTAAAGTATTTTTTTATTTTAACGGTTAAACTAAAAAAGCTTCCCAGTAATTCTTTCAGTGCTCCTATCTGTTCAGTCCATTTTTCCCTTGCACCTATATTTCCTTCCCCTGTTTTCCAGACCGCCATTATACTCCACACTTTCTCATCACTTAAAAAATATATATAGGCCAGATGCAGCGGCTCATGCTTGTCTATAATCCTCACACTCTGGGAGGCCAAGAAAGGGAAGATCCTTTGTACTCAGGAGTTTGAGACCAGCCCAAACAACAGCAAGGTCCCATCTGTGCTAAAATAGGAAAATTAGCCAGGCATGGTGGTGCATGCCTCTAGGACCAGCTACTCAGGAGGCTGAGGCAGAAGGCTGGCTTGAGGCCCCGAGTTTGAGGTCACAGTGAGCTATGATGGTGCCCATTACATGCTAGCCCAGGGGACAAAGTGAGACTCGTACCTTAAAAAAAAAGTATATATACATGCACACACATATATATGTACTTATACACATACAACCTTGTGAGGTTATTAGGAAAATTTTGACATACACAAAAATAAACAAGTGCACAATCTGCATGGAAACTGAGGAAGCCTTTCCAGCAGCACCAATAGTCTGAGTAAGTTGAAGCTTGCACAGGTGAATGAGAAAGGATGCTGTGTTTTTTGGAAGTGAAATAAGGGACTGAAACATAGTCTGTCTCAAAACTTTCGTAGTGAACCAGTGTGTGTGATACATATATATGTCTGTGTATATGTAAGAAATGGTTGAGTACTACAGCTCACATCTATAATCCTAGGGCTTTGGGGAGACTGTGGCCAGAGGATTCCTTGAGGCCAGGAGTTTAAGAATAGCCTGAGCAACATAATAAGACGCCATCTCTACAAAAAAATAACAAAAACTTAGCTTGGCGTGTTAGCTACTTGGGAAGCTGAGGCAGGAGGATCACTGGAGCTGAGGAGCTCAGGGCTGCAGTGAGCCATGAATGGTCACACACACCACAGCCCTCCTGCCTGGGCAGCAGAGAATCAGTCTCTTTCTCTCTCTCTTTCTCGTTCTCTTTCTCTCTCTCTCCCTGTGTGTGTGTATAAGAAATGTTTGTATCACAGTAGACATCATTCCAATCCTTCCCATTCCTGCATGCCCCCACCACCACCACCCCAGTGGACTAAGGAGCCTGTCTTACCTGTCCCCGGCTCCCATGTGTGTCTATTCTGATGATAATGTTTCTGCTGGAGCTCCGTGTTACCTCAGAGAAACCATTTATTCCTCCCTTTCCTTTGCAGCCCAAACTCAGAATTCACAGAATAGAACCAAGCCTGACTAGACCTCAATCTGGTGAATGTCACATTTTAGTACTATTCCTGCTGATCTGAAGTAATTAACTTAGTAAATATTCTGAATTCTTTATTTTACAGAAGATTCTCTGGTATGCCTGCTTTCTCTGCCATCAGTTCTCACCTGGATAACTGCCATATGGTCTCTTCAGCCCATAGGCAGAGTGGTCTTTCTGCAATGCAAGTAGAATCATGTTTCTGCCAAGCTTAAAATAGCTTCCGTCATCCATTTCAATTCAATTCCAGATCTTTCCTTTGACCTACAAGGCCTCCTTAACTCTCAGGTCTCCTCTCGTGCTTCTTTCTCCGATGCTCTGTGCCACCTTGGCTTCTGGCACTTTCTCAACGCAGCTTGTTCTCTGCTGCCTCAGGGCTGGTGCAAGTGCTGTTCCTTTGGCCAGAACGTTCCTCACTGTGTGTCTGTTTTCTGCCCTCTCCCTCCTGCAGCCCTCCAGGGGACTAACTCCTCGCCCGGCAGAGGCCAGTCTGCCCGAAGCCTCTCAAGGAGGCATGTGCTCCCACTCCCATTGGCCCTTGTCGGTGGCTTTCCTCCCCGCACTGGACACGTGTTCAGCCACGTGATTATCCACAGTGGGAAATTTCATGTCTTTCTTCCCCAGAAACCTTGTCCATCTGGTCACCATGATGCCTTCCTACCCAGGCCGGCGCAGAGACTAACATGTAGTCTGGCACACAGTAGGCTTTCTGTATATCTGGCTCAGATATATAAATTACATATAATGTAATTTGAAATATAGAATACTATATCCTTACTTTCATATAGACATATAAGATAAGCTAACAACATTATACAGTGGGGGTTCTTCTAGTTCTTGTTTTAATGAATACATAGTAACCATATAGAACTGCATACTAACAGGTAATATTCCTAAGTATTTAAGAATAGTTTGTGTTTCTAGATAGTTTTAACTTTTCTCTTTGAAGTCTGGTTCCAAGTCATATTCTCCTTGGAAAATCATTTCATTTGGCTAATGCCAAGGCTTTATAGCCATTAAATTATTAGAAATTTTGACTTACTGTACTTCTGAATTCAGTTAACTGTAATGGCGCAATTGTTTTTTAAATAAAAACTTTACTTTAAAAAAATTTAAGCATATAAAGGTGTAAAGAGAGTCTAATGAACTTTCATGTACCCATAATGCAATTTCAACAGTTACTAGCTTCTGGCCCTTGCTTCATCTCTGCCCCCCAGGCCCTATCACCTTGTCACAATGCAAATCTAAGGCACCACTGCATTTCATCCATGCACACTTTAGCAGGTGCCCATCCAAGAGAAAGACCCTTTAAAAGAAACTACAGTACCAATAGCATACCTCAAAATTAGTAAGGTATAGTAAGTCCTTAATATGTGTATCATTATTAAATGTCCAATCAGTATTCAATATGATTTTTTGCTTTTAACTCAGTTTATGCAAATCAGGATTCAACTTTGTCTTCTTTTTTTTTTTCTGCTTTTTAATTGTATGTGTGTGTGTATTTTTTATTGTTTGGGATTTATTGAGGGTACAAAGAGTTAGGTCACACTGATTGCATTTGTTAGATAAAATCCCTCTTCTGTGTGTGTGTGTATTTTTTTTTTTTTTGAGACAGAACCACAAGCTGTCTTCCTGGGTAGAATGTCATGGTGTCACAGCTCACAGCAACCTCCAACTCCTGGGCTTAAGCGATTTTCTTGCCTCAGCCTCCCAAGTAGCTGGTACTACAAGTGCCTGCCACAGTATTCAGCTATTTTTTGGTTGGAGTTGTCATTGTTGTTTGGCAGACCCGGGCTGGATTCGAACCCGCCGGCTCTGGTGTATGCGTCTGGTGCCTTAACTGCTTGAGCTACAGGCACCGAGTCTTTTTTTTTTTTCAAAGGAGTCATTTGTCTTAATAGGATTTCCCACATTCTAGATCTTACTGATTTCTTTCCTATGGTATTCTTTAAAATGTTCCTTTTTTTCCTAAATTTCTTGTAAACTGAAAATCAGATAAAAAATTTAGGTAAAATTTAGGCTTCTTTTTCTTTAAGAAAAAGTGGTACATCTTTTTTGAAGAGCTGAATTTAGTAAATTTTCATATTAGTAATATTTGAAATTCTAAAAAAATAAAGAAAGCCACTGTAGTTCGATGCCTTTTTAGCTAAATTCATGAATTCCAATTTTTTGAATGATGACTTTGCTTCATCTTAACAATTTTTTTCCTTTTCAGATTTGGCCAGAAGAAAAACATACATTTGCTGTTTGTTTTTATAATCCCTGAAAATTTTAAAGGTATGTGCCTGCTGGATAAAATGTTTACTTTTTCTCCAAATAGGAATTATGAGGTCAAAATTTAATGCAAAGACTCTTAGGTTGTATTTCAGGGCTCGGAGCTGACATTATTTTGACTGAACCCATGACAGTGGAAAAAATGATTATTGTGGCAAAATACTGGAAAACATATTTTTTAAATACTGGTGAGTAAACACTAAATTTCTGAATATTTGAAAATTCTAATTAAAATTCTGTGAAAATTATGTACATTTTCAAACTGGTTTTCCACTTTGCCTTTTATCTGCTAAGGGTTAACTGTTCACTATGTACTGTGAAGAACATATAATCTGTGTTAATCATGGGCTGAAGAAAACAAATTTAAATAAAATAGAGAAATACATGTTCTTTACCTGTGAATAAAAAATTTAACATCTTCAGAAGTTTAAAATGTGTTGCAGAAGGGCAGATAGCGTCATGGTAGCCATAGGATTATATTATTTATTTTCTTTGGTAGCAAGATTGCGTTACTATTTTTTTGGAAGTGGTAGCTTGGCTACCATAATTTATTAGTCATTAAAATGGTATTAATCATGCTGTGTCATTGTCTGATTGATCTAAAAGCCAAGGGCACTAAGCTTAGATTGTATATTAATTTCAGCTTTACCAAACACTTGCATATAAATTATCTTACTTTACTTTAACAAAGTGGTTGTCCTTTCTGTTTTACATTTTTAGTCACAAAGAATTAGTGTCAATGGTTCAATTAGAAATCAGATTTCTAAACTGTTTATTATATTATGCATATCACCAGCATCTACATACTTAATTAAATTAGCTTTAATTTCTGAAATTACATTTTACTGTAATCATTATTGGCCAGTGACTACTTTTGATCTTTCTAGGCCAGGGATGCTAGTTATAGGAAATATTTTAAAATCTAGACGATCTTAAATGGAGACATGTTGGTCACAGGGTATAGTTTCATTTGTATAAAATAAATAAATTCTAAAACTCTAATATTCAACAGTGTGACTAAAATTAATGCCATCTTGTGTACTTGAAATTTGCTAAGAGGGTAGATGCAAGAATTCTTACTCCAAAAAAACAAAAAAAACTAGTAACTGTGCAAGATGATAGATATGTTAATTAACTTGATTATGGTGATTATTTCACAATATGTGTGTATGTCAACTCAAGTTGTACCCTTAAATAGACATAATTTTGCATTGTCAGTTATACCCCAATCGAGCTAGAAATTTTTTTTAAAATTAAGATAATATTTTTCTTAAAATGGGCCTAATAGATACTTCCAGAACTATCCTATATGAGCTCACATTCCCGATGATACAGGATTCAGTGCACCTGTTCTTCTTTAAATGTTCTTTAATATTCATGTGCATGAGCCTGTTCACCAACATTCCAAAGGCTCCCAGCCCTGCAGGCTTAACGTTCTTCCTGGAAAAGGCTAGCCATGGTGACCAAGGTCTTTTTTGCAACCTCTTCTTATTTGGTTCTTGGTGGAAACAGAGCAACTGCTCCTCACCCATCCACACCCTTCTGTTGGTCATGACCACGTCTGCTTCCAGTCCAGTTGCCCCATTTTTGCTTAGAGGATGAACAGCTGCAAAATAATAAATAAATAAAATTAGATGCTGTATTTCTACAATGCAGCTGTGCTGCTATTGAAGACTCATGCATACTTTCTGTCTCTTGACATTTACCTATAAATAGGAACTTGATAAATAAGCACAATTGAATGTGTCTTCAGCATACCTGTCGCTAAGTTACTAGAATCTGATAGGAAGAGGGTATCTTGGGGTGAACAGTATACCTAGTATTTTAGTTTTTGCTTTCTAACCTAGGTGGTTTTATATTTCACAGACTACAGTCTATAAATTGCTTTCTATTTTAAAAATACTGCTTTGTAAAATCTATCGACTAAGAATGACAACTGCTTGGAGTTGTATGTTTGATTGAATTAACATACTATCCCTTTTAAAAGTTTCAGTTAAAAAGGAAAATACTGTAAGCCTTGAAGAACCTGGATCGCTCATACAGAGGTCTTGCAGTGAACCCCTGGAATATTTTTCTACTGATCTATTTTCCTGGTTAGTTTTTTTGTGTGTACCTTTTCATAATGGTAACATTTAGTATATGCATTTCATTAAAAATACTTCTGGGCTGGGTATGATGGTTCACACTTGTCATCCCGGCCCTTTGGGAGGCTGAGGTGGGAGGATGACTTAGTACAGGAGTTCAAGACAAAATTAGCCGGGTGTGGCGGCGTACACCGGTAGTCCCAGCTGCTTGGAAGACAGAGGCAGGAGGATCTCCTGAACCCAGGAGTTTGAGGTTACCGGTGAGCTGTGATCACACCACTGAACTCCAGCCTGGGTGAGAAAGTGAGACCCTATCTCTAAATTGTGGAACACTCGCTCAAATGCTGGGAGCAATGTGAAAGAAAGAAAGAAGAAACTTTTACAGAGGAGAGATTCAGCGTTTTCTATATTTTAGAATTCTGAGCTGGCACCATGGGTAGACATCACAGATGTATTCACCCCTAAGTAAGGAAGCACTTCAGAAACAATTACAGTTGACCACCGGGAAGCAAGTTGAATCGTGTGATAGTTAAGTTCCCCATCACTAGGGATGTCTGGGTTATCACTAATCATAGTTAAATAACAACAGTTTGGTAGTCAAACTTAGTTCAAACAGTGGATTCCTTTTTTCAAGCAAAAATTTTATATAGAACCCTGATATTTAAACAGACAAGAGCGGCATCACCTGTTCTGCACCTATTATTCAGTTTCTTCCCGATGTCTTTTTTAACTCATGAAGCTATCTCTCCAGTTATTGAAAACCACTGTTAAAAAAGGCCCTAGAGATTTTTTCACAAAGCTCATGTAGCTTTTAGATTACCTTGGTGGTAAACAAGGCGTGCTTTAGTATATCTGTCTGTGCCTGCCTGTCTCATAGATACCGGAACTGGCCGTCACACCTGCGTGAAACAGGCAGCAGGAGTGGAGGTCACACCCTCCCGGTGCTAGTGTTGCATGCTCATAAAAACTCAAGTCTCAAGAATTTCTTCCCTTTGCTTTAAGCTGATTTTCAAGGAAGCTTTAAATAGAGTGCAGGGCCACAAAGAATGCTGAAGACATGGGTACTGTGGATGGTCAGAATTCTGAGTCAGTCACTTGCGGAATTTGTAGAATGCGGCCATCTACTATTTTGAACAAAGAAGGGACTTGGCAACCAGCATGTGTGGTTAAACCAAAGATGAACTCACTTAGGTAGTGCAGAGATAGCAACAGCTTTCTTGATCTTATTTTAACCTTAAAGAGACTTGCTATATTAAATCTTATCTGGGTTAGGAAGGGTTTTGGAAGAGTTCATGATTTTCTTATATTACTTGCAAAACTGCTTTTTGATCTTTATTCATCTGGAATTTTTGTCTTTCCTTAGAATCCTACCACTGTAAAGAAAAGTTAAATTTTCAAATCAAGTTATGTCCCTTAAAATAAAAGGAATGGAATTAGTTTGCAAGTTTCTTAGATTTAATATATTTTTAAAAATCAATCAAAATGACTAAAGAAGTTCTAAAACAATAGTAGAGCCAGAAAATGTCCATTAAATGACAAATTCCGAAATGGACAGAACCTCCCCTTTGCTGATCAAGTTGGAATAAGGTGTACCTTGGCCTTCTAATCCTTTATGCTTTTTTCCTGTAATGTACTTCTCCTTCTGACAGGTAGATGCAGTCATATAATTTGGTATAGACATAACAAATGGGGTCAGAATGTTTTAATCCTGCTTGTGTCTGTTACTACTTAACAGCATTTTTTAGAATTTTGATCAATCATTGAATTTATGGTTTTTGATAATGCAGCAGAACCTCTAGAGTTGACCACCTCCCTACATTGAGCACCTCCTTCAGCTGACCTGATTTTCATAGACCAGCCAAGCATCGCATGCCCATGTACATACAGTAGGCCCAGGTCCTTATGTTGGCGATTTTGTTACAGTCGCTCCCTTGTATGGTCAGCTTACAGAGGTTCTACTGTATATTCTTTGAAATTTGGAAACAAACATTCTGCACTAAACGTGTAAGATAAAGTGTGTTGATATTTATCACCTCTTTATATGAAGCAAGAGACTTAGAAAAAGCATTCTTTGAGTAGAGTATTGGTACTTAATGTTCAATATTGCCTGACTATTTTCCTCTTTAATGTAGCATGATTTTTCTCTTGTTTCTAGCTCCGAATCTCTGAGAAATGACAATGGGCTTGAATTAAAGCCCCCATTGTCAGAGTTTGAGAAAAGCAAAAAGATTTCTCTTCTTCATTCAAGCAAAGAAAAACTGAGAAGGTGAATTTTAATACAGCCCCTTTAAAAATTTATTCCTTTGTGTAGAAAAATTGCTTCTATAGGTTTTATAATTTTTTTGTAATATTTATAAAAACCTAAGTGAAACTAGTAAATCTGATCGCCAAATAGATAGGACTCATTCCTTCAGTCGTTAGTCAATCAACAGACATCTCTGAGTCTGACTGGGTACCAAAGTATGATTGGAGAATTGAGATAAAATAATAAATCCCTGCTTTCAAAGGTGTTCTTAGTCTAGTGCTTAAGCAGACTTTTAAGTAAGTTATTAAATAGAAATTATGTTGTGTTGTGATATATGTCATGATGAGAACACAAAGGACACTGGGAATGGCATCTAAGAGTAAACTGATAGGGCAGGCTCTTTTGAGAAGGCAGTAGCTGAATTGAGCTTTCAACTCAAGAAAGAACATTTTGTATGGAGGGAGTAATAGGTGTAGAGGTGAGCAGTATCAGAGAGTACAGGGACACTTCCATACAGTTGGCTGTCAGGACACAGCTGGGAAGACAGAATACCAGAGACTAGTAGGTCAAGGCTGTGGGATTCACGTGGCAGGCTCTTGGAGAACCTGAAGGATTTTAGCAAAGGAGTGACCTGATGAGATGTAAAACTAAAGAACGAGCGCTCTAGCAGGATGTAAGAGAGGGAACCTACTGTGGAGGCCGGAGGAGTCTGGGATAAGGAATGACTAGACCCTGAGCTATAGTGTTAGGAGAGGGGCTAGGCATAGTGTAGAAGGACATGCAAAAGAATGGCAGCATGAGGGGTGAGGCTGAACATCTATCTGTTTTTATCCTTGTTGAGTTTGAACATCTCCAGGTTTAAATGGGATGCAGAGTTGGCCCCGTGATTATAGAAAAGTCTAGGCTAGAAGTACAGACTTAGAGGTGTTAGGGCACAGCATCTATTTGAAACAGTGGATGTAGGGTGGACGTACAGTGATGATGAGAAGTGTGGAAGGACGAGAGTCCAGAAGAGGGGCTTAGGAGAATCTCAGTATTTAAGGTACAGGCAGCAGAGAAGAGTGGGGGGAAAGAGTTACAAGGGAGATAAGAGCACTAACACTAGGTGGACAGTGGATAGGCCAGTTGGGCCCAAAAGGGCTTCATGCACCTGACTAAGGGAACAGTGAGAAGGAGACTGGGGCATGGCGGTTCCAGAGGGAGCAGGTGTTCGGGAGCACCGCATGGTGCAGAAACTAAGGAGATAAGAACTGGTCCTTGCCCCTTTGTATCTAGCCACACCTGAAATGTTACTGGTCTGGGCAAAGTCATTTCATTAGTATACTTAGGGAAGAAGCACATGGCAGAGAGATGGGAAGTGAAAGGTGAGAACATAGGCACAAGGAGGAGAAGATGAAGGTGTGAGGTCTTTCAAAGGGTACTTAGGAAAAAGGGAAAAATTTCAATAAGACTGGGCCAGGCTTGAACATGTTAATGTTTATGTTACAAAAACAAACAGCTTGGAGAGAGAAGTGTCTAGTTGTCTGTGGCTCCCTACAAATTTAAAAGAAAATGTTATCAACTTGAAACAACCACCATTTTATTGTATTTCATGATTTTATGGGTTGACAGTTTAAGCAGGGTTCAACCAGACAGTTCTCTGCCTACAGGACATTAATGAAGGTTACTCAGCAGTCTTCAGTGGGAGGGGGTCTGAGACATCATCCATCTGCAGCCTTTGCAGGGATGGTTTGGAGGCTGAGCTCTAACTCTCATACTTTTCCAGGAGGGTAGTTTTAGGGTTGATCACTCAGGGCTCCTCGAGGAAGGTGCCAAGAGACAGGACATGGAAGCTGTTGGTCCCTTGAGGAGTCCCCTGCTACTTCTCCCATACGCCATAAAGGCAGTCGCAGACCCTGCCAGACCCAAGGGGGAGGGGACCTAGACCCTGCCTCTTAGTAGGAAGAATGTCAAAGAATGTTATTCCCCCACAGCTGGTGAAGGGGGCTGCTGCTGGTGAGGTAGGATCCAGAACCAGGTGAAAAACACCTCTTCCTCTGAAAAGGGAGAGCAGGAGTCAAGAGTCCACGTGAAGACAGAAACAGCTTTTGATGGGGCTAGGCAAGGGGCGGAGTTGAGCACATTTGTGCCAAGGGGCCTCTGTTATCTGCAGAGATTTAGTGAGAAGGTGGTGGGCTTTGGGGTTCGATGAGGTGGGACAGTGGATAGGCCAGTTGGGCCCAAAAGGGCTTCATGCACCTGACCACCGCCTTGGCCCATTGTGCCAGTGCTGTCCTTTAGATCTCAGTGTTTGGAGCAATGTGAGAAAAGCAACAGTGCAATGTGTAAAGCTGCAGTTTATAGCCTAAGGTTGTATTCTTCCTGATGTATTTGTTGTTAAAATCATGGTAATAGTAGTAAATGGGTTATGATGGAATGATATTAGGAGACTTCCATTCATTATCGTTTTGTTGTTTCTCACGTACAGATCTAATGCTGGGAATCCTTTACTAGTCCACCAAGGTTATGCATTAGTTTCATTTTTTAAATTTTAATGGCTGGTGAAAATTAAAATCTAAGAACCACTTGTCTAGTAGACTAAAAAGATATTGAGGGGTGTTCACCCCTGTGGTATTATTTGAAGGGCTATAGAAATCTTTGTTTTCCGAAAGATAAGCTGTGACAAGGACCTCCCCTTTCCTTTTTTGGGAGATACCAGAAGGTAAATAAGCCATCTCTAATTAGGTTTTTTGCCTTTCCCTCTTCTCAACCCTTGTACTTATACCCATGAACCTGAAAAGGGTTGCTTCCAGATTATTTCCTGTCTTCCTCCTCCTTCCCATCAGCTGCTTTACATATGTTTGTGGGGTTGTTTTGTTTAAGCCGTTCAGGGAAATATGCTGTATGCTGTTTGCTAATGTTAAGGACGTGGTAGTTCTGGCTGATAGATTTGAATATTTGCATTTGGGGATTTCTTTTTCTTTATAACAACTCCAATATCCCCGTTTTCATTATTAGAACAGATCAATAAACATTAGCTAAGTAATTTTTATATTCTTGATAAAATACCTTCCATTATATACTTAAAAATGCATAAGGATGTTTTTATGTTGTATGGTATGTACTTTTCCAGGTAGTACATCCTTTTCTTGGATGCCCTTGGGACTAACATGATGGTTTAATAATTTTCAGGTGTCTGCTTACTTGAAAAGAAAGGATAGTCTCCCACAGATGAAGGCTTTTTCAGTCTTAGAAATTCAAAAAGATGGAACAGGAGATTCTCAGAGGGTCCCAAGTTGTATCTGGCACAGACGCCATTCCCTCTGAGTCCTTTGCTTGAGATTCATTTATACAGAGGAGAGACCCAAGCAGATGTTCTTGCCTTGTTCTAACCTTAGAGAGAACATCTTCCTATTATATATGATGTAAGCTATAGGTTTTTGTCCGTGCCTTTCATCAGCTTAAAAAAAGTTCTCTTCTGGGAGGCACCTGTGGCTCAAAGGAGTAGGGTGCCGGTACCATATGCCGGAGGTGGGGGGTTCAAACCCAGCCTCAGCCAAAAACTGCAAAAAAAAAAAAAAAAAGTTCTCTTTTAGTCCTAATTCAGATTTTCATCATAAATGGATATAAAATTCTGTCAATTTTTTTAATCTATGGAGATGATTATTTAATTTTTTCCTCTTTTCCGTTATTGTGGTATTTGTGTTGATTTCTTAAAATGCTAAACTCTACTTTGTCTTGATACATTGTCTTTTTTAGTTTTTGCTGGGTTAGATTTGCTAATATTTTATTAATAGTTTTTGCATGTGTGTTTATGAATGCTCTTGGCCTGTAGTTGTCTTAAAGAAATCACAGATTTCTGTATCAGAAGAATGCTGATCTTATAAAATGTGATGGAAAGTTGTGTATTCTGTTTTCTGAAACAGTTTGTGTAGGAATGATAAATTTCATAGATTTCAACAGTAAAGTCATTTAGGCTTGGAATTTTCTTTGTAGGAAGGTTTTAATTACAAATTCAGTTTCTTTAATGATTATGAAACTCAATATTTTTTCCTATGTCAGTTTGAGTTAGTTTATGTCTTTAAGGAAATTTGTTCATTTCATCTAAATTGTTAAATTTATCAGACAACTTTATGGTGCTCTTTCATCGTCATTTCAATTCCTTAGGGCTGTAGTGATTGGTTCCTTTCTTCTTGGTACTGATAATTTGTGCTTTCTCTGTTTTTCTTAATCAGTCTAGCAAAAGGTTTATAAATTTTACTGGTTTTGATTCACTGACTTTCTCTATCTTTTGTCCATTTTATTTTATTTTTGACTGACTCAGTCGCCCTGGGGTTGAGTGCTATGGCGTCATAGCTCACAGCAACCATAAACTCCTGCGTTAGAGCAATCCTCTTGCCCCAGCCTCCTGGTAGCTGGGACTACAGATACCCACCACTACATTCGGCTAGTTTTTCTATTTTTAGTAGATGGGGGGCGCGTTCTTGCTCACGTTGGTCTTGAACTTCTGAGTTCAGGCTATCCACCCACCTTAGCCTAATAGAGTGCTAGGATTATAGGCATGAGCCACTGTGCTAGGCCTGTTTGTCCATTTATAGTTCATAGACTTCTGTTCTCCCCCATTTTGTTTCTATACTTTGCTTTTTAAAAAATACAAAAAATAAAAGACAGGGTCTTGCTCTGTGGCTCTGGAGTACAATGGAGTGATCATAGCTCACTGCAACCTTGGACTCCTAGCTTCAAAGGATCCTCCTTCTTTGGCTTCCCAAAGTACTAAGATTACAGGCATTAGCCATTGCACCCAGCCTACTTTGCTCTTTTTAATCTGTCATCTTAGGTAGAAACTTAGATCATTGACTTTAACCCTTCTTTTATATATAAGCATTTACAACTACATTTTTTTTTTTTGAGACAGAGTCTCACTATGTCACTCTTGGTAGAGTGCCATGGCGTCACAGCACATAGCAACCTCAAACTCTTGGGCTTAAGTAATTCTCTTGCCTCAACTTCCCAAGTAGCTGGGACTACAGGAGCCTGCCACGTCACCTGGCTATTTGTTTGTTGCAGTTGTTATTGTTGATTTTAGCTGGTCCTGGCTGGGTTCAAACCTGCCAGTATCAGTGTATGTGACCCATGCCCTACCCACTGAGCTATGGGCACGGAAGCAGTGTTTTAGCTGCATCTCATACATTTTGATATATTTTCACTGAAATATGATCATTAAGTTCAAAATATTCTCTCATATCCCTTGTGATTTTTTTCTTTTACCTGTGACTATTAAGCAGCATGTAACTTAATTTCCACATTTGGAAATTTTTCAAGTATTGATTTTAATTTAATTATGTGGTTATCTGAAATATATTCTTTAAGGTTTCTGTCATTTGGTATTTCTGAGACTTGATTTGTGGCCAAAGTATTGTCTCTCATGATTAATGTTCCATGTGCATTTGAAAAAAATGTATATTTTACTATTAGGTAGTCTATAAATATTAATTAGATAGAATTGGTTGGTAGTGTTTTTCATATATTCTGTACTCTCACTAAATTTAGTGTAGGATTAAATTCTTCAGTGATAACTAGATTAGTCTGTTTTTTTTTTTCTCCTTTAATCCTGACAGTTTTGGCCTATCTTCTTTTTTTTTTTTTTTGTAGAGACAGAGTCTCATTTTATCGCCCTCAGTAGAGTGCCGTGGTGTCACAGCTCACAGCAACCTCCAACTCCTGGGCTTAGGCGATTCTCTTGCCTCAGCCTCCCCAGTAGCTGGGACTACAGGCGCCCACCACAACGTCCAGCTATTTTTCTGTTTTGCAATTCGGCCGAGGCCGGGTTTGAACCTGCCACCTTCGGTATATGGGGCCGGCGCCCTACTCGATGAGCCACAGGTGCTGCCCTGGCCTATCTTCTTGATGAATGACCCATTATTGTTAGGAAATGATAATGGTAACTTATCTATGCTACTACTCCTTGTTTAAAAATCTACTTTGATATTAATACAGCTTTCTTAGGATTAGTATTTACATAGTTTTCTTGTAACCTACCTATGTCATCATATTAGAAGAGCTTCTCTCAGCTTGGTAGCCATAGCACCAGCCACATACACCGAGGGTGGCGGGTTCCAACCCAGACCAGCTGAAACAACAATGACAACTACAACAAAAAATAGCCAGGCTTTGTGGCCGGCACCTGTAGCCCCAGCTAAGGAGACTGGGAGGCAAGAGAGTCACTTAAACCCAAGAGTTTAAAGTTGCCGTGAGCTGTGACTCCATGGCACTCTACCAAGGGTGACATAGTAAGACTCTGTCTCAAAAAAAAAAAAGAGGGGGGCTTCTCTCATAAATATGTAGTTGAATCTTGTTTTTATTTTTTATTTGCCCATTCTGACAATCTCTGTTGCTCCACTGAAGTGTTGAGTCCCTGTACATATAATACAATTAGTATTAAGTTTGATTTTAGGTCTACAATTTTTCTGGTGATTTTTCACTAGTCTCATCTCTTTTCTTTTTCCTTTCTTCTCATTGCTGCCTTCTTTTGAATTTATCAAGTATACTTTAGCTTTTATTTTTAGCTCTTCTATTGCCTTTTAGCAAATCCATTTGTTTTTATATCGGTTGCTTTAGGGATTATAATATGTACCCTTATGTTATATCTTGAATTTTATGGTATTAAGAGTGTAAATACCCTTAAAATACAACAGTGCATTTTCCATTTACCTTCTTTCATTTCTTGTTATTGTTGTCATAGATTTTTTACTTTTACATATGTTACTGACTTTGTATTATTATTGGTTTTGCTGTCAGGAGTACCCAACGTTTTTTTTTTCTCTGCTGTCCTTTGGAAGATGATGAGTTGTTTTGGGCTACACATTAAATATGCAAACACTATGAAAGCTGATGAGGGAAAAAAAAAAGGGCCATGCATAATGTTTGTGATATCTGCCGCCACAGATAAGCAAAGAAGCGCTCACATTAGCATGTGGCCCATGGGCCACAGTTGGACACCGCTGTGTTGATTGCTTCAATCGTTTATTGCTTTGTAACAAACTACCCCAAAACCTGGTACCTTAAAACAACATCCTGTTTATCCTGTCTCACAATTTAATGGGTCATCAATTGTCCAGAGCTGGGCTCTGTGATTCTTCCCTGCACAGTCTTAACAGCAGTCACTACACAGAGTTCAGCAAGTGGCCTTGCTGGAGAGTCCAGCACAGCTTCTTCCTCATGTATGATCTGGTGGAGTAGATGGCTGGAGATGATGCCCCCTTGGGCTTCTTTCTGCACTGTGGTCTCAGCGCCTCTCCCCCTGGTCTCTAGCAAGCAAGGCAGACAAACCTCTTCCATGGCAGCTCAAGATTCTGTGAGACAAGCATGAAGCTCTTGTCTTCTGAAATTCTTGTCCCAGAGCTTTAGAATCACTTCTCCATATATCTTTTGGTTAAATCAGGCACAGGCAGCAGAGATTCAACAGGTGGAGAATTAGACCCTAACTCTTCATTGCAGAAATGATAAATACTTTTTAATCTTTAATCTGTAACTATTTTTTAACTCAAATTTTAGATCCTTTTTCATCACTGTTTACAATATCATTTCAGAGTTGCAAAAATTCCCTCTCCGTGAATTCCCTATATTGCCATATTTTGCTCCTGTATTCCCTCCCTCCGTCTTGGCTGCCACAGAGAGACAGAAATCATGAGGGCACATTTTTCTTGCATTCATAATGGAAATCTTAGCAGCAGACAGTACTGCTCCAGACCTGTCACATATATGCATACTCGTGGCTTTTAAAATGTCAGTAAATTAGAAAACTAGCCTTTTATATCTGCCACCATATTTATTATGTCTCACACTCTTCACTTTGTGTAAATCATATTTCCCTCTGATATTATTTCTCAATGGCAAATAGTGAGATAAAGTTTTACATTTTCATGTGAATAGTAACTTGCAGGGTAAGAGAGCTGAAAGAAATTCTTTAGGCTGAAGGAAAATAACACCAGGAAACTTGGATTGTTGGGAAGGACTAAATAGCATCAGAAATGATAAATATGTGAATAAATTTTTAAAAACAAACATTTTTCCTTTTATTTAAAACACTGAAGACTGTTATAAGCAAAAATTAAATTGTGGAATGTGTAGTATGTGTAGATACAATACATATAACTATAGCTTGAAGAATGAGAGGGATAAATTACGTACATGACTGCAACATTTGTACACTTTATGTGATGTCATAAAATAATGTATTTAAAATGTTTAACTCTGTTATAAGCAAAAATCATAGCATTGTGTTGTGGAATTTATAATATGTGTGTAGATGTAGTGCTTATGGTAATTTAACATGAAGAATGAGGGGGACAAATGTACTTATATGATTGTAGCATTTATACATTTTATGTGAAGCCATAAAATATTAACCATAGACTTTGAAAAGTTCATATATATATATATATTTTTTTTTAATCCCTAGAGAGCAACCTAAAGAAGTATGCAAAAGGCCTAGCTATGAACCCAAGTGATAAATTAAAATTTGATTTAAAAAACATTCAAAAAGAAGGCAGGAAGGAGGAACAGAAGAACAAAAAACACAAGGAGAACTGTAGGGGGAAAAGTTGTGAAATGGTAGACCTTTATCCAACTATATCCAGCTTACAGGCATAAGTTTTCAGAATAGATAAACAAAAACCAAGATCTGTCTATCTGCTTCTGTAAGAGACAAGATTTAAATATAAAGATATAAAGTAATAGAAAATATCTACTGTGGAAACAGTAAATATAAGATCACATTGGCTATGTTGATGTCAAATCAAGTAGACTTGAAGACAAATGGTTCACTGAGGTAAGAGGGATATTTCATAATAATAGAGGCGAGTGCCAGTTTATCACAATGATGTAAAATTACAAATAGCATGTGATTATAGCAGAGCTTCAAAATGTTTGGATCAAAAATTTACACAATTAAAGGGAAGAGTAGATAATTTTACAACCATTATTGGAGATTTAACACCCTCTCTCAGCCATTTATACAACAAAACATGAAAAAAATCAGGAAGATTGAGAAATGGTAACTGTTAACCACCTTAATATCCTGGATATTTATAGAACACTACACCCGACAGCTGCAGAATGCTCCTCCTTTTCAAGGGAGTAGTTCATTCAGATAGACTGTACTCTGGGGATACATAGTATGAGAAGTCTCAGTACATTTAAAAGAGTTGCATTCACAAAGAATATGTCCCCTGACCACAATGCAATTAAATTAGAAATCAAGAAGAATAAGATTAAAAGGAAGCCCCAAAGATATGGAAATTTAAAAAGAAATTTCTAAATAAATCCATGGGTAAAAGAAAAATGCAAAAAAATTAGGAAATATTTCAAAATAAATGATTATGAGAATAGAATGTATCAAAATTTGTGAGATGTTACTATAACAAAACTCGGGAAACACTGGCTTTAAATACTTAAATTAGAAAAGCAAAAGGTCTAAAATCAGTGATATAAGGTTTCATCTTTGGAAGTAAAAAAATATAAAACAAAATGAACCCAAAGTAAGTAAGGAGGCAGGAAGGAAGCTAGGACAGAGAACAAACACAGTTTACCAATACCGTGAATGCGAGTGGAATTATTAGTACAGATCCTATAAATATTTAAATATAAAAAGTGTGTACTTTGAACACTTTCAGGCCAATAAATTCAACAATTTAGATGAAATGGACAGATGTTGAAAAACACAACTTACCAAAACTGATACCAGATGAAGCAGAAACTCTGACTAGCCCTGTTATTAAAGAAATTGGACTTGCTATCAAAAACCTGACCAAAGAGAAAATACCACACCCAGATGGTTTTACTAATGAATTTTATTAAGCTTTTAAGGAAATAATACCAATCTTAAACAAATTCTTATTGAAAATGGAAGAGGGAACCCTTCCTAACCTCTTTCGTGAGGGCAGCATAAACCTAAACCTTACAATAATATTATAAAAAGAGAAAATTACAGACCAGTACCCCTCATAAGAATAGAGACATAAATATTCAACATAATTTTAGAAAACTGAATAAAAACATATGTAAAGATACAATGTATCATTACTGTATCAGGATTATCCTAGGAAAGCAAAGCTGGCATAACAGTAAAAAAGCAAACACTGAAATCCACCATATTAATAGAATAAAGGAGAAAAGCCATATGATTAACAGATTGAGAAAAATTGTTTGGCAATAGTCAATATCCTTTTATGATTAATAAAACCTTTCAGCAAATAGATACATAGTATGGAAGAGAACCTTCTCAATCTGTTAAAGGGCATCTGTGAAAACTTTGGCCTTACATTGTATTTACTGATGAAATTCTGACTATTCGTTAAAAAGATCAGAAACAGGCTTGGCGCCTGTGGCTCAACGGGTTAAGGCACCAGCCACGTACACCTGAGCTGGCCGGTTCGAATCCAGCCCGAGCCCGCCAAACAACAATGACGGCTGTAACCAGAAAATGGCCGGGCGTTGTGGCGGGCGCCTGTAGTCCCAGCTACTTGGGAGGAGGAGGCAAAAGACTCGCTTGAGCCCAGGAATTGAAGGTTGCTGTGAGCTGTGATGCTACGGCACTCTATCCAGGGTGACAGCTTGAGGCTCTGTCTCAAAAAAAAAAAAAAAAAATCAGAAACAAGTTGAGGTGCCCAGTCTTAGCATTTCTATTCATCATCAACTAAATAATCTTGCCATTGCAGTTAGTCATGATAAAGAAATAGACATACACATTAAAAAGGAAGAAGGAAAACCCTCTTACTTGTAGATAGCATGATTGCATATAAAGCCATAATACATTTACAAAACAACTGCTGGAACTAAAAATGAATGTGGCAGGGTTGCAGAAAGTCCGGTCAATGTGCGAAAAGCAATTGTACTTTATAAGTAGCAATTATAAAATGAAAAAAAAATTTTTTTTTTTTGGCTGGGGCAGGGTTTGAACCCATCACCTCCAGTATATGAGGCCAGCACCCTACTCCTTGAGCCACAGGCGCCACCCAAAATGAAAATTTTTAAAGCGTGACATTTATAATAGAATAGATGCACAATACTTAGGAACAAATATGTAAAAACACAAAATATCTATTAATGATTCAAAATGTTGCTGTGAGAAATTAAATAGTAATTAAATCAGGCATTATACCATAATCATGAATTTAAAAACTCACTACTGTTAAGATGTCAGTTCTTACCAAATTGAAATATGACTATATTTGAATCTAAATCATAATCCCAGCAAGGATTTTTTGGTAAAAATTTGATGACTTAAAAATGTGTGATTCCAAAGCAATCTTGGAAAAGTACAACAGAGTTAGAGGACTTCAAGTTTACCATCTGACTTAATGACTTACTAGAAAGCTACGATCATCATTATGTAATTGGCATAAAAGATGATAAACAGACCAGTAGAAGACAGACAACAGCATAGTATTAGATCTGCATATTTATGGTCATTTGCTTTTTCAACAAAAGCACTAAAGCAAACGTTTGGGAGAAAAAAAACCTTTTTAATAAATGGTGTTAGAACAACTAGATATCCACACAGAAAATGATTAACCTTGACCCCTTACCTCACACCATATAAAAAATTCATTCAAAATGGAGCATAGTCAGAATAAATAAAATTATGATGGTTCTAAGATTGCACTGTTCAATCGAATTTTCTAGTGTTAGAAATTGTTTATATTGGCACTATCCAGTATAGTAGCCACTAACATGTAGTTATTGAGTGTGTGGGATGGGGCTATTGCAACTTAAGAAATGAATTTTAAATTACATTAATTTTTAAGTTATATTTAAACAGACTCGGTTGGCTAATGGGTACTATATTGTACAATAAAGTCCTACAAAAAAACAGGAGGAAGTCTTCATGAGGAAGGTGGGCGGATACTCTCTAGACAAGAAAGGAATAAGCATAAAACATTCATTAAAATTTATAAATTTTGCTATCAGAAGTCACCTTTAAGAAAATAGACAAGATGGAGACTGAGAGAAAATATTTGCTAAACAAATACTTAAGATACTAGTGTCTAGGATATGTAAAGAACTCCCAAAGCTCAATGATTAAAAATACCCTGCAATCGAATTCAAAGGTAGGTAAAATGTTTGAACAGACACGTCACAAAGGAAGCTGTACAAGTGCCCAGTAAGCACAGGGAAAAGCGCTCAGCTTCACCAGTTGTCAGGGACATCCAAATTAGAGCATAATACGATGTTTCTACATGTGCCCTACAAAGGCCAAAATGCTACAGTTAAAACCAACAGTGTTAAATGTTATCAAAGATTTTGAACAACAGCAAGAATCATACATTGATGGAAGAAGTGTAAAACGTTACTACTTTAGTTAACCTTTTACCAGAAAACCATCATTTCATTCCTAGATATTCACCCAAGAAAAATAAAAACATGATTTCACAAAAAGATGTCAAGAATGATCTAGAAGCCTTATTTATAATGACCCCAAACTGGAAACAGCCCAAGTGTTCATCAGTAAGTGAACAGATAAATACATTGAGGCATCTCTGCACTGGGGAACACTATTGCTCAATAAAAAGGAGCACACTGCTAATACAGACAGCCACAAGGATAAATCCCAGAACATTCAGAGTGAAAGAACCCCTACAAAACAACACACCCTATAAGATTTATATTTACATTTGAGGGCAGGCAAAAGTAATGTGGGAAGGAAAAATAATCAGGAATGTAGTTGCCCTGTGGGGAGAAAGGGTGGTATTGACTGGAGGGAACACAGAGGACTTTAGGGGGTTGTGGTGATGTTGATTAGGGTTTATGTTACACAGGTTTATTTGTTATTTGTACATTTTATCTTCTATAACTTAAAATAATTTGAACTCTAGCTGATATCTTTTAGGAGTATAGTATACTGATGTTTCTAGCTTACTTTGAAATACTTTAACATGTTCAAATGGGTTGATGTATGAACAGTGGGATGATACATGTACAGTAAAGGAAATACATGTGGGCATCCCTAATATAAAAATCCAAAATCTGAAACTTCGGGGGGCATCAAATGAGATAAGGACCATTTCTTACTAATGGTTCAAAATATGCAAAGTTTGTTTCATGCACAAAATTACTAAAAGTATTGTATAAAATGGCTGGGTACGGTGGCTCACACCTGTAACCCTAGCACTCTAAGAGCCCCGGGTGAGTGATTGCCTGAGCTCACAGATTTGAGACCAGCCTGAGCTAGAGCAAGATCCCATCTCTAAAAACCAGGGGTTGTGGAGGGAACCTGTAATCCCAGCTACTTGGGAGGCTTAGGCAAGAGAATCACTTAAGCCCAACAGGTGGAGGTTGTTGTGAGCTATGAAACCAGGGTGCTCTACCGAGGGTGACAAAGTGAGACTTTGTCTCAAAAAAAAAAAAAAAGAAAGAAAGAAAAGAAAAATTGTATAAAATTACCCTTAGGCTATGTAGGTAAAGTATATATGAAATATAAATGAATTTTGTTTTAAGCCTTGAGTCCCATCCCCAAGTTACCTCATATGTATGTGCAAATATCCCCCAATCCAAAGACATCTGAAATCCCAAACACTTCTGGTCGCAAGCATTTTGGACAATGGATATTCAACCGTGCAATAAATGCTAATCATCCACTGTGATGGGTGCTCACTGTGCAATTCTTTCAACTTTTCTGTATGTTGGAATAGTTTCCTAATATTAAAAAATAATAGGATTTTTCATTGTGAAAATGACAGGTGTCTAGCAAAAATATTTGGAAAATACAGAAAATGAAAGAAATAAAAATTATTTGTTGCCCAGACAACCAGAAATAACTATTACTTGTTGTTTTTGCCTTCAGTCTCTTTTCTGTGCTTTACCTTTTCTTTGTTCAGTGGCTACAATTGTATTTCGCGTGTTGTTTTGTATCCCGCCTTTCCCCAGTAAACTTCACAGCACAGCCCTCCCTGCCAGGTGAGAGTCCACTGAGCCACTCTTCTGTAGTTTACTTCAGACATTCTCCCGTATTGTGTGTTTGGGCGGTTTTCCATATTGTACTAATGTGCTGTAGTGAGTGCCCGTGTACAAAAAGCTTGCGCTTTTTTTTACATTATCTCCTTAGAATAGATCCTTGTAATTGAAAATACTGTACCAAAGGGTGTGAAAAGTTTCAAAGCCCTTCATACATTGTCGAGTTGTTGACTTTTCCATCCTTTTCTTTCCAGAATAGTTCCTGGGATACTTTTCGCAGAACCCCCAGGGCTCCTCAAAGCTCAATGAGAACACACGGATAAAGAATGTTGGAGCTATTCACTGGCTATATGTCACACTAAATTTCTTGTTTATTTTCTCTGCCATTCTGAGGTTTAGCGAGATTTCACAATTTACCTGTGGTCCCAGCTCATAGCTAGCTGAGCCACCATTCCACCTGTCTGTGTCAAGCTTGTGTTCAGTACAAAACAGGTGCTAATGGTGTTTCTTAAATGAGCGCACTAATGGTTGAGGGCACCAGGGGCTACATCAATTAGATCTACATTTCCTGGCTATGTGCCTTCAGAGCTATGGAAGACTTAGGGTAGTTTCTTATACTAGCCTGATATTTGCATGGTGGTTTATTTGTTCTGTCTGTACTTACCTCCTGTGAAGAAAGTAGCCCTCTGATGTGCCCGGGGCTCAGGCCACAGAGTTACATGGAAAGCCTGTATATTACAAGATGTTGATTGATCTGTTGTTGGAAATGTGGTCCGGTTCCCAGGGATTTGAAGTTCCTGACTGCTGTCTGCCTTCTAGGTTTCTACGCTGAATCACAGAAGGATTTATACATGTATAGCGTGCAATTCTCTCACCAAAAGGCAGTGGTCTGTGTGTTTCCCTGGGCAGCAGTGGGCAGGGGGGTGTCTCCCCCCAGTGTTGGGCATCCTCGCACGGCAGCAGGCCCCGGGTGCAGGCTGGGGCTGCCATCAGCACACATGGTACCTCCCAGCAGTTTCTGGGTGCCTCAGGATGCTGTGACTTCAGGGACTGAGAGACTTGCAGGGACATAGCTTTCTCTGAAACAGACCAGATTGGGGTGGGGGAGGTTCCTTTACTCACATACAGAGGACGAACGGTTATTTGTCCTTGGATACAGGAAGAAAATGAGATTAATTATTCCTTATTTGTCACAATTCTCTGTCCAGAGAAAGAATCAAATATTGCTGTGAGCAGCTGCGCATTCTCTTGCCATATATGAAGGGGCGAAAGAATGACTCAGCTTCCGTCCTTGAGGCCACAGTTGACTATGTGAAATGCGTCCGGGAGAAAATCCCTGCAGCCGTTATGGACCAGGTAGCTCACTCCCAGCGCCTTGAACTTTGTCCTTATAGACAATGCTTTGGTGCTGCAACTGTATTTTTCTTTATTTTTCTGTAACTGGAAATGTGTGTGTGTGTTTGTATATCTATAAAAATATTTGTTATCTATCTAAATATATTTGTGTCGCTTTGTCTTTAGATTACAGAAGCACTTCGGAGCAATAGGAGGTTTTGTAAGAAACAGCGAATGCCCATCCAGTTGCCTCTCCCAGGTGCCGTCGGGGCACAGAGGTATGATACAGACGCTTGCGAGTCTGGCTTCTGCTTGTTATTTTCCTCTGTGCTGAGGCTGGATGTCTAGACAGAAACTGAACCATCCTCAGTGAAAGCTCGGAGACTTATTAAAAATCCACGGACTTTTCCCATGGCCAGTGTGTATCTCTTGGTTACAGTGATGAACACGCATAATGTTCCATCCTTTGACTCACCCTTCTGCTTTTGTTACCTCAGGGATCTCAAGATGGGGCTTTGCTGCTTGTGACTGTGGTGACCATGTGGCAGTCCAGCAGGGCCACGAGGGATTCCCAGGAGGTCATGGGACCTAGAACAGTCCAGCCCCGTTTCAATTAGTGATGCTTAAAAGCAGCTCACTGAGTACAGAGTACGAAGTGAGACATGCTAAATGATTGCTTCCTTGTGTAGGTTGATTGGAATCTGTAAACACAGAAAAACTAAAGATGAAAGGACGTCATTCATCCTCGCTCATCCAGGGTCATGCTCAGCTCTTTCATATATAAATAATCCATAGTCAAGCTCTGTCAGTACATTTAGCCCTTGGATGATGGAAGGGCGGTTGAACTCAGCAATGCTCTTAATTTAAGTCTTCCTTGAAAAATAGGCAAAGTACTTTTTCTTTTCTTTCCGTTCAAGGGAAAACGATGTGTTGACAAGCACTTACTCACCTGTGAGAGGGATCCAGTTCCTGGCTAACAAGTGCTTTAACATGTATTCTGTTCCTGCCCCAGGGAGCTCCCTGGATGAGGCGGTGAGAGGTGAGCTCTGCCTAACATTTGGGCCACTTAAAGTGCACGTGGGCCTGCGTGGCCTCCCCAGAACCCCTGGGCTGCTGTGTGTTCCTGCAGGCTCCTCCCCCCACATGTAGTGCGGGGGACTCTGCTGGCTTTGTCCTCGCAGCCCTCACACCTTACACTTTCTAATATTCTTGGATGTTTCCTTTGTTTATTGCCTATCTTCTATTAGAATGTCAACTCCATGAAAGCCAGGATTTTTTCTGGTTTTTTGTTTTTGCCTGTTTTATTCATTGCTTTATTTCGAATATTTAGAATGGTGACCAACACCCAGTAGAGGTTCAAGAAATAGCATCATCTGAAGATTGATCACAAAACAAATATTTGCCCACGGAGAGGAATTTTTGATACATGTGTCATAGAAGCCGAGGCATTCCCCTGCCTCTTATTACTTACAGAAATAAGAGAAACCAGGGAGGTGTGGACCTCCTGCCCTGCATGTTAGACGGAGGTGACAGGGTCTGAGATGCTCCTCTGATGACTGCTCCTGAGGGGCTCTGCTGTCACTCCATGCTCTTCTGTGCTGGAATGTCCTTCCCCTCACTCTCTGGTGAGCACCTAGTCTGTCCCTGAGTTCTTAGCTTACATGTCCCTGCCTGCAAGAAGGGGACACAAGGATGAATAAAATGCTGTTCTTTTTTTTTTTTTTTTTTGAGACAGAGTCTCAAGCTGTCGCCCTGGGTAGTGTGCCATGGCATCACAGTTCACAGCAACCTCAAACTCTTGGGCTGAAGCAATTCTCTTCCCTTAGCCTCCCAAGTAGCTGAGACTGCAGGTGCCCACCACAATGCCCGGCTAATTTTTGTTGTTGCAGTTGTCATTGTTGTTTAGCTGGCCCAGGCCAGGTTCAAACCTGCCAGCTTTGGTGTATGTGGCTGGCGCCCTACCCACTGAGCTTTGGGCACTGCCATAAATGCCATTCCTGTTCTTATGGAGCTCACACATTAGTGGCAGAGAGGGTCGCAAAAGCAAGATAGGGCCCTCACGGTATTTTCAGTGCTGCAGTGGAAATACCATGCACACTTGTGGACGTGGCAGAAGCCATGGAAACAAATGTGCATACTCGGGGTTGGGTCTGAAGTCAAAAGGGAAAGTGGCCCAGAAGAGAACCCAGCCCTCCTTGTTCATATCATCACGTACGCCTCAGGGAGTTTTAGGCTTCAATTTAGACTTTTCTCCTGACTTAGGGGAAGGAAGAGGACAGTAAAAAAAGAGTTGCCATGAGCCATGGTTAATCTACTTAAAGTAGCCTAGGCGGACTTGACATGGAGTGATTAAATCAGCCAGATTAACTCAGAGGGAGGTCAGGCCATAGGCATGTGCCTGTCCGTGTTATTTCTCGTCCATACAGTACTATTTATATCCCACAGAAACTCTGAAACACTCTTTTCATGGCAATACAGGGAGGTCGGGCCTTTCTGTGTCCCAGCACCCATGGCATCGCACCACCTCAGGACAGCTCTCGGGAACACACGGATATACAAGGACGGGAACTGAGGGCATGTCCAGACCTGAAGAGACCTTGAAGGTCAATGAGTCAAAAATGTATCCATATACATTTTTGCATTTGAAAAGCAATACAGATCCTTTATTAACCCAGCTAAGATAATCACTGTGTTCATTGTTTATACATTTCCTTCAAGTCTTTTTCCAGGTACCTTTCTCTATAGCACAAATCATGCTGGACATTCCATTTTGCCTCCTGCTTTGGGTTCTTAGATATTTTAATTTGTTGTTATACAGTCCTCATCACAGTTTTATTTTATTTATTTTTGAGACAGAGTATCACTTTGTCCCCTCAGTACAGTGCAGTGGCATCATAGCTCACAGCAACCTCAAACTCTTAGTCTCAAGTGATCCTCTTGCCTCAGCCTCCTGAGTAGCTGGGACTACAGGTACCCACCACAAGAACCTGGCCAATTTTAGAGACAGGTCTTGCTCTTGTTCAGGCTGATCTCAAACTCCTGAGCTTAAGCAGTCTACCTACCTTGGCCTACCAGAGTGCTGGGAATACAGGTGTGGCTTCATCTCCATTTGAATGGTTTTAAAAGTTTTTCAAATGATTCATTTCCAGTGATTTTCTTAGCCATATTACAGTTGCTACATTTAGCATTTCCAGTTTAGGGCAAGAGTAGTTTATACATCATGATACAGGAAATACACTCCCATATATAGGATTTTCTGTCTTTTAGACTTTTCCTTGGGCTGGATTCCTGGAAGTGTGTGATGAGTGAGTCAGGGAACAGGGAACATGAGCATATGTATAGAAGGAGCTCTTACTGCATGTGGCCAAATTGTTTTTGAAAGTGGCCTGCAAGAGTGGTAGTCCGTTAAGTCTTCCAAATTTCCCTTTCATCACCTACATCAGAAGGGTGGTGAAAATTGAAGGGAAGAGAAGCTAAATGACCACCCCAGGTCCCAAGGTTTCTGTGCTAATCCTGACCTGTAACACAGACATGTTTAGACTTTACCAGCTTGCCCTTTGGTGTTCTTTTTCGTACATCTCTGTGCACATTTGCTTAAATTATTTTTCACAAACATTTCAGATATGTTTAAAGTGGACATAAAATTATATTTTTAACTTTCATTATTATTGTCCAAAAGAAAATAAATATTTACAGTGTTATATGAGATGACATTGTTAATATTATATATTTCAATTTTTTCTTCTAGTTACTATGCGAAATATAGATATATAATAATACAACTGACCCACTTTTGTGATAGAAAATTAACCAAACTTCATTCATGGCCGAATGGAATTGTTCCTTCCAATGTCATTCCTTGCTTCATAAGGATGGTCCATTTGGTTTATGATAAAAACCAAACATACCCATCAAAAGGCATAGGAATGCTGCTTCTCTGAAATCCTTTAATGACGTGCAAATACTAATTTAGAGTGTGTGTCTTGCACTAAATGGCACTATTAAAAAGTTCACTTTGTTTTTCATCAGCACTTGGGCGTAGTGGTAGCACAGATTTATAACATGAAGAAATGAGATACAGGTCAATCTATTTCAAACACGGTAGTAGTAATAGTTACAGATTGTGTATACTGACCGGTATGTGTTTTCTTTCTTATTAAAGGTCAGTCAGCCTCCACTTCAGAGAATACTGTTGGTGATCTGTATAAAACGCAAACTTCCAGCGCAGCCCTCTCTCTAAACTCCTTCCGTGCTGTCACATATTATTCTAAAGTTATTCCTTCCTATGATGCAGCTGCCGTAACAAATCAGAACATTTCAATTCATTTACCTTCAGCTGTGCCCAAAGTCTCAAAGTTTCTTCCCCACCACTGCAATTCTGTGTTGGGCCAGACACCCACAGCTCATCCCAACTGTCTGGTAAGTTTTCTGGGCTCCATGGATCAGGTTGGACTTTTTCTTTGGTCCAGCAGCTGGCAGGGGGCCCTTATTTGCGTTTTGTTGTTAATCCTCTGGTTGGAAGTCTGGGGCTGTGAGCTGTGCTGGTTTCTAAGTTACTCTACGCTGATGAGTGAAAAGGAGAAGCAGCTAACCCAAGCTCTTGTTCTCTGTGCCGCAGAGCTGGTATCTGGATGTCCAAGTCTGTTGAGTCTGGATGCAGCTCTGCTAGTCTGACTGTAAGCGACAAGAGGGGACCTGATTTCCTCTGGAAAATCAGCTGATTGTCCCCCTGCCCCACCTCCTGCTCCCAGTTAGACCTGCTATAGGGTCACCTTCCCTTTCACCATCCTCATCCTCAACTGGCTCCATCTCAGGCTGGCAGCCTCGCTCATAATGTCTCAGAACCTGTTACTCCAGTCACCAACCTGGTTGATTTCAGACACCACATGTCCTCCCACAGGGGATGTGTACTGAGCACCCGTTACATTCCACATCGTGCTGAGAATGTAACAAAGACATGATCTGTGTCATGGGGATGCAGATAGACACCATGTATGGTACAATCTAGACTTGGGAGCGCTCGGGCCGCCCAGACCCTGGAGGAGTCTGTGCCAAGAGGGAAAGAGCAGGAACCAGTCAGGGAGCAGGGTTAGGAGTCAGGGGTGAGGAGGGCAGAGCACTCCCAGCACTTGGAAATAATGACGTCTGTGTTTTGGAGGGGAGGAAGACCCAAACCGGATTGGACTGCTTAAAGTGGACTTCTGATAACTTTATTGTAGTTCCTAGTACTCTTGTACGTTACTGATTGCTAACATGTTTCGAACACATGGTAAATAATGTGCCAAACAGTCTGCACACGTGGTGCGGGTGATAGAACACATCCCTGAAGCCGTCCTTTGAAGGGAGATACTGTTACGATCACTGTGTGACATCTATGGGTATAAAATGAGAACAGTGCCCTTCCCAAAAACATGTGTGAGAAAAATATTCAAAAGACAAATGTTCACAAAGAAATGTTAAAATATAGAGTGCCTGCAGATATAGTAATGTTGTGAATGACCATCCATATTCCAACAGGAAGACCAGGGCAAAGGAAAGAAAGGATTACAAAATTAGTCTTTAAAAATTGTTTATCTCTACTTTTTTCTATGTCATTTTTCTCCAAGAAGTATTGTAAGAAATTAGTTATTTTTAACAATAAATAATGTGTATTTAAAACCTGGAGGTTTGTTCACCTGAAGATTTCACATAGTTTTATAAGCAAATGCTTGTTGTTTGAGAATGTGGAAGACACCTTTTTGACATTGAGTAAGAACAGACCAGGATTCAGTTAATGCATATTTCTTTTTCTTTTTTGCAGCAACAGTTTTGGGCATATTAATAGCACATGTTTGAAACTCACACTCTAGACCACCTATCGGGCACAGTTTGACAATACAGGAAAAGTGGAACAAAGAATGATTTTGAAAGCTCCACCCAGAGACCTAATATTATCAAAAGAGCTGGCACAGTTTGCCTTCTGATAAATGTGCTCAAAGCTTCTGCGAGGGAAAGACCAGAAGCAAAAGGGCCAGCCAGCTACACACTCTACATGCACACTTGGCTCTCCCTGACCAGATTGCTGCGAGAATAAACGGCCTCTGTGACCTACACTCTTTGTTCTCAGAAAATATTCCACCGTCTATGGAAAAAGTATACACTACAAAGAAGGTCCCTGTGAGTTGAGGTTGGGAAGGCGCATGGATGCCTTGTGTCACCGAGTACAGACACTGCACCTCCATTCCCATTTTTAGTATCCGTATGGATTACCGTCACTTATTTGTAGTGGTGTCTTTGCCAGAATTGACATTTTAGAGAATTTCCTCCATTATTCACCATCCAAACTTAGACATAGAGAGATGCTGATAAACTGATGTGTTTTTGTACTTCACAGTCCCTTAAGTGAAATGATAGCTAATTGGTAAATTTTTCTTTCTGGATCTTTCATTAGACTAGCAGGTCTTTGCTTTCTTTGTTTTTCATTTCTTCCTTCCTTAAGGGTATTAGAAAAGACTATTGAAAACACAGGGAGAAAAATGTTTGTTTTATATTTCACTGAAATATTCTTATGTATACATTTTATTATTAAAGAAAATATTCAATTTTGACCCTGAAAGTGGTAATTCATTTTTCCTTTGTTTAATAAATGGCATATTCCTACTTTTGATAGTACTATGTAAAGAGTTTAATTTCCTAGAAATTTTATTGGGGAAACTTAAAAATTACTGTAGGCATAGCCTAACTTTCATGTCAGATCATGTAGCTTTTCTTTGAGGATGACAAAATGCTGGGATCCATGGAGGTCTGACAGATTTTATAAAGAAATAAGAAATAATAAGGTTCTGTGCTCAGTCTTACAAACAAGTGCTTGGTTCTTCATTCCCTGGACTATAGGAGTAATTGTTTTAACGTTGGAAGAGAATGTGTTGAGGTGTGCTGGGCATGGGGACTTCAACCTGTGTTCCCAGCTCATCCTGATTGTTTCTGGGGCTCTTGAGTTTCCATCCATCAGAGAGTCCCATGTCCACTGTGGACTGTGAGAGACGCCCGAGGCTGGGAGTCTTCAGCAGAGGACTCTTGAGTTTCCATCCATCAGAGAGTCCCATGTCCACTGTGGACTGTGAGAGACACCCAAGGCTGGGAGTCATCAGCAGAGGACTCTTGCGTTTCCATCCATCAGAGAGTCCCATGTCCACTGTGGACTGTGAGAGATGCCCGAGGCTGGGAGTCTTCAGCAGAGGACTCTTGAGTTTCCATCCGTCAGAGAGTCCCATGTCCACTGTGGACTGTGAGAGATGCCCAAGGCTGGGAGTCTTCAGCAGAGGACTCTTGAGTTTCCATCCATCAGAGATTCCCATGTCCACTGTGGACTGTGAGAGACACCCAAGGCTGGGAGTCTTCAGCAGAGGACTCTTGAGTTTCCATCCGTCAGAGATTCCCATGTCCACTGTGGACTGTGAGAGATGCCGAGGGCTGGAAACTCTTCAACAGAGGACCTTCAGGGCCATCTCTGTACTTGCTGTCCCTTCAGTCCCCTCTTCAACAAAAAGAGGTGGCTACAAGATCCATGGAAAAATTCTATATTTTTTCAAGGCTGTGATCCTGCACTTCATGCACGTTTCCAAATTTACTTCTAAATATGATTATTTTATTTAAATTATCCTCTTTCAAGTACTCAACTCTTAGCCAAAGAGAAACAGGGGGGTAGGCTTCGGCTTGTAAAAGGACAGGAGTTTCTTTGTAAAAGTAAGTTGCCTGGTCCTGAGACAGTTTGCAGCGCATGTTCACAGTGGAAAAGGTGCAAGGAGCTTGTCTAGGAAAGGTGACAGCTTGTAGCTTTCACTCGGGCGGTAGCAGAATTAGCGAGACACAGTAGGTGATCCGATACAGGGGTTGTGAGGAAGGGCACAGAATTAAGAGTGACACCTCGGTTTCTGGGTTTGGCAGGTAGGTAGACAGTACTGATGTTTGCTGAGAAAAGGCAAAGAAAGGGGCATATTTTCTTTGGACCCAGCAGGACCTTGGGGGTCTGCACTTCTGTTGTTCTGTGTAGTTCATGACAGGTCACCTGGTCAGGCTCCTGACGGTGCGTGGCACAGAGCTCACGGCATGTGGATAAACCCTCCAAGGCAGAGGGTCCCAGTTGCCAGGGCAGCTGTTTGTTCATAGCTACTTTTTTAATTGTGAGAAGTTAAACTTCTCTGAATTTCTTTTTTTTTTCATACATGTATTTTATTATTCTTCATTACATTATTTCCCCCCCACACCCCCGAGTGGTAAGACAGAATTTATTTACAGAAAAGAATACAGAAAACACTAAAGCTCCTAGTAGAGGGAGAGAATTCAAGTGGGGAGAGAGAAGCTCTCTCCGTTCCTCTCCCGGTCTTTCCCCGTCTCCTCCTTTAGGCCTTTAGTCTCAGGGTATAT
>CAUYRH010026013.1:0-31186 GCA_963574655.1 Perodicticus potto
GAAAATTTTAAAGAAAAACTATACACATTACCGCCCCCAGCATTTCTAAAAGCAGTATTAATTCATATCTTTATAGTTTTTTTTTTTTTTTTTTTTTGAAACAGAGCCTCAAGCTGTCACCCTGGAGAGAGTGCTGTGGCATCACAGCTCACAGCAACCTCCAACTCCTGGGCTCAAGCGAATCTCCTGCCTCCGCCTCCCGAGTAGCTGGAGCTACAGGCACCCATCACAACACTCGGCTATTTTTTTTTTTTTTTTTGAAACAGAGCCTAAAGCTGTCACCCTGGATAGAGTGCCATGTCCTCACAGCGCACAGCAACCTCCAATTCCTGGGCTCAAGCTGGTGTCTTGCCTCTGCCACCCAAGTAGCTGGGACTGCAGGCACCCGCCACAAGGCCTGGCCATTTTGTGGTTGCAGCCGTCATTGTTGTTTGGCAGGCCCAGGCTGGATTCGAACCCGCCAGCTCAGGTGTATGTGGCTGGTGCCTTAGCCTGCTGAGCCACAGGCGCCGAGCCTTTTTTATTTTTAAACAGTTCTTGTTTGGTCTCAGTATTTGGGTTTTAGGAAAATAATAATATATAAAAAATGTATATTGTTTTCCCCAGAAGATACTATGCTCTATGATAATGCAAAGGTTGGAAATTTTCTTTTGAGAGTGGAGGGGTCAAGTAGGTTACACACACTCTACATTGTTTGATTATTATCTACAATTGTTATTGAAATTTGGCATTTTGCCACACAGGGGATATAATAGTAATTCAGAAGCTCCACAAAAATAATTCTGCAACAATCCTGAGAGCAAACCTGTTTGAAGTTAGTTGTTAGTTCTTAGTGTTACCTTCACTATGTTTTACCCAAACCTCAGTGGATAACTAACGAGTTGAGAAGTCAGGTTTGTCTGTTTATTCTCTTACTGAAACTGCAAATTAAAGCAAAAAAAAAATGCAGAGATTTATAGACTATATTGGGAACTGAATTTTTAGCAACAAATCTTCAATATTTTCCTTAAATTATTAAACTAATAAATAGATTTTTCCTTTCCTCCTCTATCCTTTCTCTCTCCTTCCCAAGCTCATTCTTAAACATCCTAAAAGACTACTTAGAAACTTCAAGTAGAATATCCCTAAATAAGTAAAAACCTTTGAAAGCTTCAAATAGAGAAACAAACCTTTGGACTGAAAACAAGACAGTTAATTTTTTTTCTCTTACATACATGACTCCATGAAGGGTTTCTTTTGCAAAAAGTAGCAGGATTTGCAAGCTGAAACAACAACAACAACAACAACAACAACAACAATGTTGCACCCTGAGGGCCAGAAATTTTTCCATGGATAGAATATGGCAATCTAAGGAATTTGCACCCAGGTAGTCAGCAGGGTAATTTGGCCTTGAATTGTGGACTTTTGCAGAAAACACACACACACACACACACACACACACACACACACACACACGCTCTTTAAGAAATCATTAACATGGAACCACTAAATCAGTATTCACTTAAATTTATTTATTTTTAACTTGGTGAAACTTCTCCATTATCATTGTTACAAATGCTAAAATTTCATTCTTTTGTTTGATTTAATATTTATCATTACATATTTATGACCTGTTTCCTTCCATTTGTCTTTTTTTTCCCCATCTAAATCATGATTTTTTTCCCCGCATTGTAAGCCACTTTCTCACCTTGCTTCTTTATTCTAGCTTAAACATTATTTCTTTTAGACTGCTATAATTTCCCTGCCTTCCCCTTTAAATGCCTTATCATATACGTTTTACATTTTCTGCATTGTCATTTTCTACATCTTAGGTGTGTGCTTAGAAGATTTTAATTAGTGAGCCACCTCAGATCTCGTAAATTGCCAAGTTTTACTTTCTAATTTAAATTATGCATAATAGCAATTATAGAACATAATTGTTTTATGATTGGCCTAAACCACATTTACTTTTTTTTATTTTAATTGTTTTTGAGACAGAGCCTCTAGCTGTCACCTTGGATAGAATGCCGTGGCATCACAGCTCACAGCAACCTTCAATTCCTGGGCTCAAGTGAGTCTCCTGCCTCTGCCTCCCAAGTAGCTGGGACTACAGGCACCTGCCTCAACACCTGGCCATTTTTTGGTTGCAGCCGTCATTGTTGTTTGACGGGCCAGAGCTGGATTTGAACCTGACAGCACAGGTGTACGTGGCTGGCGCCTTAGCCAGTTGAGCCTCAGGCGCCGAGCCAACCACATTTACTTTTAATGAAACCATTTCAGAAACTATTGGAGAAAAAATTTTAATGGAAAAAAGTTTTTTGAACTATATATTTTCACAGAACTAGAAATTGTGTTACTCTATTTTCCATATCATTCAGGACTCCAGTTATAAACACAATTACAGAATGTATTGCCTTATTTCCTCTCTTGGATTCATTTACAAATAAATCACCCCTTTATGTTAGTTTTGTTTCATATTAATCACCAATCAAGAGGTAAAAAAGATGTATATAAAACATTATCATGTCATATAACTAGTATGTTTCCTGTAGGCTACCATTTCAGCATTTTTCAAACTTAAGAGAATAATACGAGAGGGTGCCTTATAATCCATATGGAGTCATTGAGGTAATGGCTTTGAGGATGTGATTATTACAAAATAGAATGCAATGATTTCTAGTCGTGGTTCATTTCTAAAAAACTCTTAAATAGCAGTGCAAACACTGTGTGTTAAAATTTTTATTTAACACAGTGTTTGCACTGCTATTTAAAATATTAATTTTAAAAATAAATGATCAAAATCACCACTTAAAAATGAAACTGGAATATAGTAGAATGAGAAGCCACAAGCCCTCCTTTTCCCCAGATAAAGGCCAACTCAACAATAACACACAAACCAATATTTTTGTGTGTGTGAGAACTTCATAAACAGTTAAGGGGCTTTTTTATATTCTATGAGAGTGAAACCAGCTGCATTGAAGCTAGCAGGAAAATTGCTGACACCATTACCCTCTGGAACAGCATGGTGTCATTAAGGAATTCTGGACTCTTCACCTTTTCCTATGGGCAAAGAGAAGACAGGACCATGCATTCAATGTTCCAACTTTTATCTGGATGTGGCCTGTCTGAGAGGCTGGTGTTTGCGTTGCCTTAATCTAATTGCTAAGGTAAAGATACCAAGTGGGAAGTCACTGAGAACAAGGACAACAATTAAATCTAGCTGTGTGTACTCAGTGACCCTGACCCCTTCCCCCAGCTGAGAGAAGCATGATATGAAGACTCCCAGCTTCCAGTTTCTCCCTGGGAAGGGGAACAAAAAGACTGGATGATATATCCAGTATTTTAATTTTAAGAACCTGTCTAAGGGCCTGGTTCCTATATTGCTTGAGTCTAATTATGCATTAGAAACAGCATAAGATTGGGATAACGAAAACATGACAATGAGTCAGACTGGCATACACTCACTATAGTCGCTCTCACTAGCTTAGCACCAAGTAAGTGAGGGGAAACCCCCAACTGGCAACTTTTCTTTGTGGAGAATATGTTTAAAGCTTTGGCTTCTTTGAGGTGACTACCCAGCGCTTGGTTACCTGTCTCAGAGTACTCACAGAACCTGACTTACTCTAGATGCTCAGAGACTACTGAGAACAAAAGACAGATGCATGGCTTGATACTCAAGAGGACTTGCAATATAATAGTCAGAGGCCCATGCAGCTGGATAAAAGCTCCCTTTGTAGGGAAAAGAGAAAAGCAGAACATTCTTTAGCTCCCCAGGGGATTTGTTTTTGCCTTGGCTCACTCAGAGTGTAGATAGTACAGGCAGATTCCAGAAGATAGGAAGAATGCTGAGAACAAAAGATACATATGCAGAGTATGACAACTTTGAGCACCTGAAGGACTGCTGGACAGTACTTTAAAAAGCGCTTCTGAAAAAATAAACTGGTAAATCCCTCTAATTGGAAATTTATGAGCACAAATCCAGAGAAGTTGCATCAATAGAAAATACTTCAGAGGCATCCATAATATCTAGCTGAGTTGACTGCTAAAGATATTTCCTTGCACAAAGCCAGTCCATAAAGACTGGATGATCTTTCTTTCTTTCTTCCTTCCTTCCTTCCTTCCTTCCTTCCTTCCTTCCTTTCTTTCTTTCTTTCTTTCTTTCTTTCTTTTTCTTTCTTTCTCTCCTTCTTCTCCTCCTCCTCCTCCTCCTCTTTCTCTTCTTCCTCCTTCTCCTTCTTCTTCTTCTTCTTCTTTTAGTGCACAATTTCTAACACAAAGTCACAAACAACTTGAAGAACCAGAAAAACGTAGCCCTATCAAGGGAACAGAATAAATTTCCTGAAAATGACCCTAAAGAAATGGCAACATAAAAATCACCTGACAAAGAATTCAAAATAACTGTTATAAAGATGTTCAGTGGCCTTATGAAAACAATGAGAATATCAACAGACAGAGAATGTATCTTAAAAATCCCCCAATTTTGGAGCTGATGCATATAATAACTAGATTGAAAAATTCACTAGAGGTATTCAGCAGGATATTTGAACAAGCTGACGAAGAATCCAATGAACTCAAAGACAGGTCTCTTGAAATTATGCTTCAGAAGAGAAAAAAGAGAAAAAAAATGATGAAAAAGACTCAGAAAGCCTAAGAGTTTTATGTGACACCATGAAGCAGACCAATATATGTAGTATGAAATTGTTCAGAAGAATAAAGAAAGGGAGATGAGTAGAGAGTTTATTTAAGGAAACAATAGCTACATACTTCTCAAAATAATAGATTCAAGAAGCTCAATGAACTTAAACAGAAAAATGCACACAGAAACAGATTATAATTAAATTGTCAAAAATCTAAGATAGCAAAAGAAATTTGAAAGCAATGAAAGAAAAGTGGCTTGTCATAATATAGGAGCACCCATAAAATGATTAGTGGATTTCTCATTTGAAAGCTTGCAGAACAGATAGAGTACAATGCTATGTTCAATGTGTTAAAATAAAAAAAACTGTCAATAAACCATATTATATTTGGCAATAATGTCCTTCACTGGCAAGGGAGAAATACAGACTTTCCAAGAAAACAAAAGCTGAGCGAGTTCTTCACCACTGGACCTGCCTTGCAGCAAATACTAAAGAGCTAGGCAGCAAGATGAAAGGATGAAGGTCAATGGTGAAAGTAAATAGAGAAACAAAATACAGAATATTGCGATATTATAACAAGCAGTTGTGTAAATCACTTTTAATTCTGGTATAGAAGTAAAAAGATAAAAATATGTTTAAAACTATAATTGTACAAATATGTTAATGTATATACAATATAAACAGATGCAATTTGTGACATCATTAATAGACAGTAACAGAGGGAGAAGTACAACAGTTTAACTTTTGTATACAATTGGAATTAAATTACTATTAGGTTAAAATAGATTGCTATAAATATAAGATGTTGTATGTATGTCCTATAGTAACCACAGAGAAAAATAATGTAGAAGACACACAAAGAGAAAATTAGAAAATAATAAAAACATATCAATAAAAAAAAATCACATATACTCAAGGGAAGAAAGCAAAAAAGGAAAAGAGTTATTTATAAAAGGTACAAGAAGACAGATAAAAATCACAAAATAGAAAAAGCAAAATCCTACATATCAGTAATTACTTTAGATGTAAACATTTCGCTTGCTTATAAAAAACATAAAGTGGCTGAATGGATAAAATAACAATACTCAACTATATGCTATCTAAAAGACATGCACTTTATATTTAAGGACTCACATATGTTGGAAGTAAAAGGATAGAAAAAGACATTCTATAGAAAGTGTAAATAAACAATGGCAGAGTAACCGTACTTGATTAATGAAAATAGGCTCAGGTAAGGAACTTTCACAAAAGACAAAGATGGACATTTTATATTGCTAAAAGGGTCAATCGACAGGAAGCTACAGCTGTTTTATTGCATATGGATGCAACATCAGAGCTCCCAAATACTTGAAGAAAACACTAACACAACTGAAGAGAGAAATCGATAGTCACACAATCACAGTAGGAGATTTCAGTGCCACCCTTTCAATAAAGGATAGAATAACAAGACAGAAGATTGATAAGAAAACAGAGGACTCAAACAACACAACAGAGCAAGTGGATCTACCCCATATATACAGAACTCTTGATCCAACAGCAGCAGATCACCCATTCTTCTCAGGTGCACACAGAATACTTTCAATGATTGATCAATCACATGTTAGGACACAAATAAGTATTAACAAACTTAAAAAGATTGAAATCATACTAAGTGTCCATCGGATCACAATAGAATGAAACTAGAAACAATCAGAAGGAAGAATGGAAAATTTACAAATAAGTCTAAATAAACAATAAATAAGTCAAAGAATTTTAAAAAAGGAAAATAGAAAATATCTTGGGACAAATGAAAACAAAATCTCAACAAATCAAATTTATGGCTTATTGCAAAAACAGTACTGAAGGGGAAGATATAGTGATAAATGACTGCATCAAAGACAGAGAGAAAAAGAGAAATTTAATATAAACAACTGGAATTTATACCTCATAGAACTAGAAAGAAGACAATAAACTAAGCCCAAAGCTAGTAAAAGAAAGGAAACAGTAAAAATTAAAGCCAAAATTTAAAAAAACAGAAATAAATGAAATAGAGAATAGATAATCAACAGAAAAAACAACAGAACTAAGGGTTGATTTTAAGAAAAAATCTGTAAAATTTAAAAACCTTCAGCTAAACTAAAAAAGACAAATAGAATAAAAAATGAAAGAAGAGATATTGCAACTGAGATATCTAAGTTGTAATATCCAATTGATGCTGTATAATTTTTATATAGTCCTCAAAGAACGATATAAGATTACACACCATCAATTGGATAATGTACAATGATTGGATAAATCCTAAAAACCAACAACTTTAAGAAACTAAATCATGAAGAAAGAGAAAGTTTAAACAGGTCTATAAGCAATAAAGCAGCGGTTCTCAACCTGTGGGTCACAACCCCTTTTCAACAATGAAAATACATTGCAATACTAGGAAGGTTGAGAACCCCTGCTGTGAAGAGATTTAAATAGTAATCAAAACCTTCAAAAACTGTTAGAATAAACACATTCTATAAAATTTCAGTACGTAAACTCAACATAGAAAAAATCAGCAGCATTTCTGTACACTCACGATGAACTATCCAAAGAAGAAATCAAGAAAATAACCCTATTTACAATAGCATCAAAACATAAAATAAAGTACAAGAATACTCAGTTTTATTGCACTCTGTGGATATTGCATTTTTAAAACTTGAACATTTGTGGCAACCCTACATCAAGCAAGTCTATCATCACATTTTCCCAACAGCGTGTGTTGATGTTTGTCACAATTTGGTGATTCATATAATTGAAGAGTGCTTGTGGGAATATATAAGGTTAAGAGCCAACTCTTAATGTGCTTGTATTACTAGCGATAATGATTTTATAAGTTTGAAACCAATATTCAATTATTAATTATTAGTAGATTAAAAATATTATTAGAAAAAAGGAACCAAAAAAAAAAAAAAAAAAGAAAAGAAAAAGGGAACAGAGTCTGGACAAAGGGAGACAGTAACAGAGAACTGATTCAGACACAATTTCCTGGCTTTGAGGGCAAAGCGAGAGACTCTGTCACTTTAAGATTCTAAGCCCAACCTGTTGTATTTCCCTGTCCCCTCACAGCTGCCATTGGCAGCTGGCTGGAGGCCTTGATGCCATTTTCTGGCAGGGCAGGGCTGTTGCTTCAGGAGAGTGCGTTCTTTAATCTTTGTGCAACACAGGACGACTTGCTCCAGACCAACTAAGGAGAAGAAAGATCTCCTTTTTTCTGTCACCTTAATTAAGCCAGAGGAGTCTATCTGTTTGGACACAAGGCTGTCAGAGTATTAAAACATCACATTTGTGATGTGTGACTGTGGGTCAGCTAGAATTTGGTCCTGGAGTCAGCCTTTAATTGCCTATCTTATCAACACTCTGTTTATATTAAGACCATATACCTTAAAACAGTAAAAAGTAGCAAGTAAATCTGTGCAATTAACGTAATGAATCTAGTTAGTAGAAATGCAACCACAGCAAGAACCATGATGAGATTGTTTGCCTTGCCTTCATGAGATTTATGATCATATCCCTAACGTATGAAATAAATACAGAGCTAGCCTAATCCTCCAGGCAGCATACTGGGAGCCTCACAAAGAAGGGTGTGCCACCTCCCAAATCTCCGCTGCTCTCTAAACTATCTCTTTGTCTTTGTCTAGTATTTCTCTATTAATATCCTATAACTCTTACTAATAATTTTCCATCGGTGTCCCACACCAGGCCACTAGGAAGTAAACTCACAGTGCGTCGAGGCTGGTTTCCCCCACACATGCTCATTCAGGTTTTATTAGTATTATTTCTTTTCTGGCAATCTGTGATCAGCAGTCTTTGACGTTGCTATTGTACTTGTTTGGGGGAAACACGAACTATGCTCATATAAAATAGCAAACTTAATACAGTCAAGAGAAAGAATGACTTACACGTCTCTCACTTTAAGTCAAAGCGAGAGATAAACTTAGTAAATAAGGAATATCAAAAGCCAAAATAGCCTGAAAGCTAAGCCTGTTTGACAGTTAGGCCAGTTGTGAATGCAAAGGAAAAATCCTTGAAGGGTAATCAAAGGGCCGCACCAGTGAACACAGGAATGACACGAAAGCAACATGGGCTATTGCTGATATGAAGAAATATTTAGTCATCTGGATTGATGACCATCCAGCATTCCTGTAAGTCAAAGCTACTCCAGAACAGGGCACAAGACTCTCTTCAGTTCTATAAAAGCTGAGAGAAGTGGAAAAGCTTCAGGAGGAAAAAAACATGTGTGAAGCCAGCAACATAGCATCAAAATACAAAGTGAATCAGCAACGCTTATGCAGAAGCTGCAGCAAGTTATCCATAAGATCTCGGTAGATAATCAGTGCAGGTGGCTACACTAAACAGCAGATTTTCCATGTAGATGGCATCTTTATAGCTACAAAGTACAAGTCAATGCTAGTCTTCAAAGCTTCAAAGGGCAGATTGAATCTTGTTAGAGAGGACAGCAGATGGTTACTTTAAATTGAAGTCAATGCTCATTTGTCATTCTAAAGTATCTAGGGCCCTTAAGAATTTTGCTAAACTGACTCTGCCTTTGCTTTATGAATGGAACAAAAAGTCTTGGCAATAGCTTAGGTTACTAAATATTTTAAGCCCACTGTTGAGAACTATTGCTCAGAAAAGAAAAATTCTTTCAAAGTATTACTTAGTTCATTGACAATGCACTTAAATGCACTTAGTCCCCCAAGAGTCCTGTTGGAAATGTACCAGGAGATTGTTTTTTTGTGTCTACAAGTACAACATCTGCTCTGTACTCCATGGACCAAGGAGTAATTTTTGCTTTTGAGTCTTATTATTTAAGAAGTAAATTCCATATGACCATAACTGCCCATTGATAGTGATTCCTCCAGTGGGTCTGAACAAAGTCAATTGAAAATCTTATGGAAAGGATTCATCGTTCTAGATGCCAAACATTTGTGTTTCATGGGAGGAGCTCAAAATATCAATATTACCAGGAGTTTAGAATAAATTGATTTCAACTCTGATGGATTAATTTGGGGGTTACAGACTTCAGTGGAGAAAGAAACTGTAATTGTGGGAAAAAGCAAGAGAACTAGCATTAGAAGTAGAGCTTGAGGGTGTGACTAAATTGCTGCAATCTCGTGATCAAACAGACAGATGTGGAGCTATTGCTTATGGTTGAAAGAAAGTGATTTCTTGAAATGGAATCTACTTCTAGTAAGTATACTATGTACATTGTTGAAAATAAAACATTTGTAACATTATAAACTTAATTCTTAAGTCAGCAGTAGGGTCTGAGAGAATTGATTTCAATTTTGAAAGAAACTTTACCGCAGGTAAAATGCATTCAAATAGCATCACATGCTACAAAAAAATCTTTCACGAATGGAAGAGTCCATCAGGGAGGCAAACTTCATCACTTCGTTTTAAGAAATTACCACAGCCAATCCACAGTTCAGCAACCACCACTGTAGTCAGGCAATAGTGACCAACCCTGAGATAAGTCCCTCCATCAGCAAAAAGATTATGTCTGACACTTTTGATTGATCCTAGCATTTTTTAGCAACAAAATATTTTTAAATAAGGTATTCACGTTGCTTCTTTAGATACAATGCTATTGCACACAAAAGACAATATAAACCATAAATCTTCTTACATATGCCCCGGAAACAAAGCAAAATTCGTGTGACTCATTTTCCTGCAGTATTTGCTTTATTGTGAGGATCTGAACCTGAACCTATAATAGCTCAGTGGTATGCTTGTATTTTATTGTGAGCTAATGTAAAATTACTATGAAAAGAATACGTATTGGGGAAAATGGAGAGGAGTTGTTTCTCCCTTTGGAAATTCATGTTTTTATTCTTCAGATCAGAATTAACATTGCTTAAATGTGGAGACTGATAACAAGAACGCTTTCAATTCTTAAGATGAAGTTCAATGGGCATATCATATTATATTTATAGTTGTAATAAAATTACACTTGCAGAACTTACACCTCTACGCGCATAGTCAATATATCAGAAATGTTTCACTTCATTGCAAACAGCTGCAAACTCTGTAAATAGCAGTTAGGATCACAAAAGACCATGTTTATGTGTTATATGTATGGGAATTATTGTTGATCACATCTTGTTTTCATTTGCATCAGATTACCTAGTTAACCATTCATCTTTGGAAACGACGTTTTTCAGTATAGTTCTGACTCTACCACTAAAAAGCCTTGACAGCATTGATGAAGAATTCCCTGGTTCCCTTCCCGGACAGTGGAAACCAATCAACCATTAATATCTGAACTTCTCAAAAGCCTTCTATGTTTTATTCTCTAATGAATCTTTAGGAAACATAGTTCCTAAAAGTATTACATGTGAGCTTAATAACCAACAATTATATTGATGAATTTTGTCTTCCTTAACATTGCTGACCCAATGATTATACCGTACTATTATGAGTCTGAAATTTATTAAACAGGCTCCTCCATCTTCAACTATCCACAACTTTCTTCAGTTCAAACGTGTGTGATATCCTTCCTCAGTTCATTTTTCTAAAGTGAGAACCAGTGTGTCCCATCCTTTCCCAATATTGGGAAGTTTAAGATTTAAAATATGAAGTTAGAGGATATTCTCCTTATTGTAAACAAATACAAGATACTCTTGTATTATTTCCACTCTTCTTTTAAACATGGTATTGTATTTCAAAGTCTGCAAAGACTCTGCTTAAAGAATATACACTCACAGAATTTTAAACACACAAAATCAGACACGTGTTATATCCTTCTAAACATTAACTTTTTCGGCTATTTGAGACTTTCTTGTCCTCTTGATCATCATATAGTAAGAGACTATATGCCATCATTTTTTTAGTATAATGTTCTACTAATCTTAATTGTTACTGAATCCTAGAATTATACATTTTGAAACATTAAATCCTATTGTATGTTTAGCTTCTTTTCAGGTCAAAAAATCTGTAGTTTAGAGATGAAAAGATGATTAACTAATTTTCCATTTGTTTAGGGACAGGCCACCATTGATAAAGCAAACAGACACGTCACTTCAAACAGAGCAGACTCTCAATGCAAAGTGGTGTACTTCTGCAGCCGATACCCCATGACCTTTCAAGATGAAAGGATAATAGTCATCCACCCAGAGAAGAGAGGGAAAAGTTCTATGTGCTATTTACAGGGTTTAGAGGTCACTTGGTTTTGCAGAAAACAGGATACAATAGAAGCTGCAGTAAACACTAGAGAGGGGAACCATGGCTGTGTATTTTCCTAAGCTTCCTATTCACCACTAGTTTTCATCTTTTAATAAGCTCCTCTGTTCCCCAAACTAAGGACGCATTCTGTTTATTGTGTGGTTGGGACCCCCACCCCCCATATTCAGCTGTCTGTCTGTGCCCTCTTTAGGCAGCAAGTAATTAGCCTAAATCAAGAGGCGAATGGCATGTCTAACTCAGTCAGTGTGCTGGTGATCATATGACAGAGCTTGGAGAATTTGAGGGAGGTCCCAGCAACAAAGCAGGATATTATTTTCAGTGAAGTCTTGTGGCTATGTGCACCTCTGTTGCAAGGACAATTAGAGCCTTTGTTTCTCCTATGATCCTAGGAGTCATCTAGATTATCTTTTAGAAAAAAAGAAAAAAGAAAAGAAATCAAAGGAGTTCCCATAGACTTTCCAAACCATGGTAAAATATATGGAGATCACTCTGTATTTAACCTTCTAGAGCATATGTTTAGGGAAATTGAAAGATTTCTCCACTTCACTAGTAAAAAATTTATTATATTTCCTAATAAGCCATGTATAATTAGGATAGCAAAATCCTCATTCAAAAGGCATGGAGTAACTAAAACCTACTAAGAGTAAATTTTGTTTCACACATATTGAAAATGTAAATTATAGAATAATGAATCCAAATTCTAGGTCCAGCATTTATTTGCTCTTTAATAGCACATTGTATTATTTATATGTGAGTTTATCTGTTCATATTTTGAAAACAATTCTTGAATTGTCTTGAAAGACTTTTAAAAACTGTTCAAAAGATATTTTTGTTTCAGAGTCAGTGGAATCAAATGTAAGATAGAATACTATAAAAATTTAATGCTACTATGGTTTTGACATATATAAAGGTATTCCTTTTATTTCTTTTTTTTAAAGGTAAGGTAAACCTTATTTGGTTAATATCAGGCTTAGAAGGAACATGAGATTATCACTGAGGACTACAAACATATTTTATAAATGAAGTTTGACAACTTGTTTAAAGTCCCAGTTGAGTGGTATAGAATTCAATACCTATGATTCTTATTTCATTATTCTACCCACACTATTTTCTTCCCTTGATCTCCAGAGTACTTGGTAATAATTTGAGTGATAATTCTTATTTTTCATAAATTTTATGAAGTGGTTATAAATTTCTGCCTCTAACTTAAGTAATTTTACATCATATTTTTAAAACACGGGAAAAATACTTCAACTTGCACAAAATCATGAGCATCAGAGACAGCAAAAGTCAAAGCCTCAGAGTCTCCAATGCATTTCTTTTCTTTGTCTTTCTTTCTTTTTTTTTTTTATTTAAGAGACAGAGTCTCACTTTATCACCCTCAGTAGAGTGCTATGGCATCACAGCTCACAGCAACTTCCAACTCTTGGGCTTAGGTGACTCTCTTGCCTCAGCCTCCCAAATTGCTAGGATTACAGATGCCCTCTACAGTGCCCTGCTATTTTTTTGTTGCAGTTTGGCCGGGGCCATGTTTGAACCTACCACCCTGAGTATATCAGGCCAGCCCCCTACTCACTAAGCCACAGGCGCCACCCAACCCAAGGCATTTCTTAAAAGACCACTTCAGACTAAAGTGCTCAGTAGAAGTTAGACAATGGGATTTGTGAATTCATGATACTGTTATTACTCTTTATTTTACAGACAGGATCTTCTCTGTTATCCAGGCTAGAGTGTAGTGGTGTGATCACAGCTAACGGCAACTTTGAACTCTCAGACTCAAGTGATTCTTCTGACTCAGCCTCCTGAGTAGCTACAACTACAGAATACTTTTTAATCTTTTTGTATAAATGGGGTCATGCTATGATACTGATGTTTAAAGCATCTTTAATTTTGAAATGTAAATATTCCTAACAGAAATGTATTAATATTTACTAAATTAAGATATTTCTAAAATAATGCCAAAATGTTCCATAATTATATTTTGAAAAATTATTAGTGTACATATTCAATAAACTTGGAAGCAAATACGACATTTTTCACAAAAGTTCATGGCACTGCAGTGCTGACAGACAGTAGAAAAGTGAGTGCAGGGTTTTATACTATAGATGTGCTTGAACCCAGAGCCGTTCACATACATATTAATAAGCTTTATGGGTAATATTTCATAATTGGAGATATTGTAAAGAATTTTATGATTGGATATGAAAATTAAATCATTTTTTCAGTTTCTAAAGAAACAAAAATAGTCACTAGATACTGATATCTTTGGCTCTGACCACACCAAAGCCTAGATGTAAAAACTGGAAAAGTATTAATTGCATGGTGGCTGAAGCCTATAATCCTGGCACTCTGGGAGGCCGAGGGGGAAGTAGTTCTTGAACTCAAGTTTGAGACCAGCCTGAGCAAGAGCAAGACTTGCATTTATGAAAAAAAGAAATATTAGGTGGGTGTTGTAGTGGCACTGGTAGTCTGAGCTACACAGGAGGCTAAGGCCAGAGGATGTCTTTAACCCAGGAGTGCGAGGTTGCTGTGGGCTAGGCTGATGCCACTGTACTCTAGCCTGTGCCAACTGAGTGAGACTGTCTCGACAACAACATTAAGAAACTAGAAAATTACGGATTATCTTTTCAAATACATTGAATAGGTGTCTTAAAAATACCTTTATGCATTTATTTTACTTTTTCTGTGATATGAAAGACATGAAATACGTCAATCATTTCTAAGAATTGGTTTACATCATCAGACATTATGATTTCATTAAAATTTTTTAAAGCAGTTTTAACCAACTTTTAAAAGTTTATCACTCCCAGTCCATCCCTACTCTCCAGGCAACCAGGTGTGGCTTAAAGATTGGAGCCTGAACCCACTAAAACCAGCAATGGAGAGTGGACAGTCCAATGACAGCCAGAACATCCCCACTGTCTCACCTTGAAGAAAGGAAGTACAGCCCTGCCCATTCACATACCAGGAGCTGACTGGTCTACCCACAGCAGAAGCTTGAGGATAAGCAGCAGTGGCATAGGACTCATGACTGATTCTTTGCTTTGGACTTTTTCATCTTCCTTCTTTAATGTTAGGTGTAAGGCGTGATGAAAGCTGTGAAAAAAAACGCATCCCAAAAGTAACCCAAACTAGACAAACTGTCAAAATTGTGTTATTGGTTTACTCTTATTATGAATATCCAGGAAAGTCTGAAGGTAATTGCACATATAATAATACCTGATATCAGATATGTGTGCCCACAGTGGGCCAGCTATTTGCTACAATCCTTCTGAACCCCCAGAGCAAACTGAATTTGCTATGTGGTACACTGATATCCCTAGAAAGACAGTAACTCAAGTTATAACAGAAGGAATACCTAAACAAATTAGAAAAATCATTACTAACAATTTTGCAATATGTATAGCATGTTTCTTTTTATATTTTCAATAATTAGAAGTTTTCCATGTAGAAATACTATATATTTCTGAAGAATTATCTCTATGTATTTCATATTTTGTGTTGTCATGTTAACTTTAATTCTCTAATTGTTAATGGTATACAATGGATATTTGTATATTGAAGTTAAAAAACATTTAAAGGCATAAATTGTCTCCTGTTATGAAAAATGGTTTGATTTGTTCTTGAAGTATTTTAGAAATATCAAAAAATATAAAACAGTTTTGATTTCTCTGGTACCTAGACTTACACTTTTCTCCATAAACACACTTTGTGCCATGTGTATTCAAAAATTAAAGACTCTACAAGTCAAAACAATGTATTTCAATTCATATACTTCCCAGTGTGAGACCTAAACAAGATTAAAACATTTTATTTTAAACGAAATAAAAAGATCTAATGATATACACATTTATTTCATATGTAAGAGCCTAAAAAACCAGGGCCTGCAGATCAAATTCGGCCTGTCACATAGTTTGCAAATAAGGTTTTATTTGAATAAAATCATTCTCATTTGTTCACATATTAACCATGGCTGTTTTTAATCTACGACGAAAGAGTTGAATATTTGCAACAGACACTATGCAGCCTGCCTGCTTTATAATATTCATTATCTAAAAATTGCTATTATTTATGATATATTATAATCACAAGGGGAAAAAAAACTCATGAAATTAAGATTAAGTTTAGAAAATAATGAGAAAAAATATGTTTTAACATTCATTGGAAAGTCCAGACATCTATATAAGGAAATTAACAGTAGTAATTTAGTGCAAAATTCTTTTAAGGGACTTATATTGAAATTATGGTTATATAGCAAAAAAATTTGCTTGGAATAATGTTACTTACATTTATTATAATGTACAATAATGTTTTGCTTCACTCCATTTATATTGTCTATCTTTGATAATAGTTTTTCAATACGCCTTTTATCTTAGAACAGTTTTAGGTTTACAGAATCTTTGCGAAGGTTTTGAGGGGAGTTCCTGAATACCCAAGGTCTTTCATCAGTAGACTATCACTTAAATAAAGTTTGATACGTAAATGGAAGAAAAAAATGATCATAGTATTATCATTTCACTAAAAACACTTGAAAAATACATTGACCATTACTGCTACAGCATTAGAAAGGATAAACAGAGGGGGAAAATTCTCATATATCCCAGAGATTAATCATCAGTAATTAAATTATAAAAAGATATAATATGGAGGGATATGAAAAAATTATGAGAACATTGCATAGGCAAAGGGATTATTTAGTATTAGTGTAGCGTTGAAAATGATATGTTATCATCTTGGCTATTTTACTAATCTGTAGGAACAGACTTAGTTTATAGATTTTTATCCAGTAGAGAGACAAGTAATTACTATTCCTTGAAAGAGATAAACTTAGTTGTTACTGTTGATTTCCCTGCTGGTCATTAACCAGTTTCATATTTAATCCAGCAATCAAATTCTAACATTTCTTTGTTATATAGGCTATATATATAATTAGTATGTGATTTCCCGAATGTTCTATGAACTAGTAATAATATTTTACTCATTTCCTCATTAATTAATGATATTAAGACAGTTATGTTATTTTAATTCCTATGAGTCTTGATTTTATTGTTTTGAAAATTATCATTTAACATGGTAAACTTAAATATAAGTAAAATTAAACATCATATTTTAAAAGTAGACTTACTATAAGAAAAAATAGGCTCACAAACAGAGAAAATAGGTAAAACAACACAACCATAAAACTAAATCAAATAATTAAAAAATACAAGTATTATTAAATTCCAATCAGTTTCCAGTAGTAAAACAAGAAGTAATTCTTTCTTTTTTACTTTTTATGTATAACATGGGTCACAGAAGAACAATAAAACATAGCAACAAAATGGCCACAAAAATCTATAAATTTTCCTAAACTAGTATTAACACAATTGCACAACAAAACTACCTAAAATCCATCCACAGAAATTATAGTTCCCAACAGAAGTTTCAAATCAAGATCTGAAAAAGTGAATAACATTATTTTTATCTTAAATAAAAGAGTTAGGTTGAACATGTTTTACAAATAAATATCTGAATTTTGTACCTTCCTAATCAGAATGCTATTTTAAAAAAAATTGATACTTGAATTATTTTAAAACATGGTACAGAAAATATTCATGTTGATAATCCCTTATACTCTAACTGTATAATGGCTTATCAAACATAAGGAACAAAACCAAAATCTAATCACAAGAAAAGTAAAACTACTAATAAACAAACACAGTCAGTAAAACGTTATCTGTGGGCAAGAGATGAAACAGAAACAAAACAAGCTGATTAGTTGGTCTCCCTCAAATAACCAGGGACCCGCGGGCTTCAGCCTCTTGCGCCCTCTCTGCGGCTCCTGGTTTCCAACTCTCCTCCACCCCACCCCAGCCCCGTCTGCTGCACCAACACCGCCAGGGTGGATGTGCAGAAGGTGCAACAGGTCCTCCCACGTGGCTGATGCTGACCAAGCCGGGGTGCACCCGCCCTGTATCACTAATAACCCACGACATCTCTAACATACACTAGATTACTGTTTTCTCTTAGAAGCGCACTATAAGCAGAGACAATGGTGTTTCGTCTGGGGAAACAGGTGGTGAAGCAAGAGTGAGAGAAAGCAAGAAATGGGGAAAAATAAAAAACAGAAAATCCTTCCATCTTTCGCCTACAAGCCGATATTCCCATGTGTCTAAAGAAATGTCAGGCTGAGGAAGGTATTCAACAAAGTAAAACTAATACCTATTACCGACACTAAATCAAGTTTATTTCATAGAAAAATTTGACAGTTTATAGAAAGATAATAAAGTCTTAGATTTAATTAACGATTGAATATGAAACACAAATAAGAAATGAAACTAGCTAAAGTGAGCACAGAAGAACAAGGCACGGACAATTTCAAAATGAAATATACAGTAATTGAAATAAAAAGAATAAATGGATATTTACTGTTGGATACAAAAAGTAAATTAGTAAACTCAGGAACTGAACTAAGAGTGGATCAGACGAAAATGTTAGAAAATTTTTAAGAGATATAGAAAATGCAGATGAATAGGCAACTATAATTGTCTAATTGGTGTTCTTAAAGAAGATGGCAAAGACAATGGGATGGAAGTGATATTTGATGAAATAATTGTGAAAATTCTCCAAAATACAAGAAATAAAGACTAGATATTATGCTCTGAATTATACAAGACAAATCAAAAAAATCTTCATTTAGAATGATTATAATAGCTATATAAGATCAATAATAGGCCAGTTGTGAGGCCTCACACCTGTAATCCTAACACTTTGGGAGGCCGAGGCAGTTGGATTGCTTGAACTCATGAGTTCGAGACCAGCCTAAGCAAAAAGCAAGACCTCCCCGCCGCTACTAAAAATAGAAAAACTGAGGGGCCCAAGAGTTGAAGTTTGATGTGAGCTATGATGCCATGGCACTCTACCAAGGGAGTCATCTTGAGACTTTGTCTCAAAATAAAAAAAGACCAACGAAAAGGTAAAAAGAAAAAAGAAAGAAAAAAGTAGGAAGAAAAGAAAAGAAGGCCAGAAGGAAAGAAGGGAAAAACAATATTAATTGGGTCCATCTTTGATGATCACAAATATCAAAAAACAAAATTAACAGCTTGTGTTTATAGCATCTCTCAGCCTCCAGAACAAGAAATCCTTCTCACTGAAATCTGTTTCTACTTGGTTTACCTGAAGTTCTCTCCTCTAATCAGACATAAACAACTGATTCTGCCTACCAGAAAATCCAGGTAGTCCTGTCATCCTGAATGCTCATGAATAAACTACCCTAACTCTTAAAAAAAAATAAATAAATAAAGACCAACGATAAAGAAATAATCATAAAAGATACTATGAAAAAAATCCTATTTTTGAAGAATGACAATCAGCCATATCATCAGTAAAATTTTAGAATAATATTTTCAAAGTGCTGAAGGAAAATAACTCAGCTGTCAGTCACCAAACAAACATTTACATCTAGTAGAACGTTCCTTCAAGAGTGAGGGCAAGGTAAAGATATTCTCAGAGAAAAGCTAAAGGACTTTATTACTCAAAGTTCTCATTGAAGTCACCAGAAAATGATGCACAGCAGCTAGAATATAAATGAGCACAGCTAGAAGGTAAGGATTACAATCAAAATATCAGCATACTAAAATTTGATAAAATAATTTGATGAATTTACTAGAATGTTACAATGTTTAGTAATAACAAATATGTGCATTTTACAGAGAAGGCTAAAATATAAGCAAAAATAATGAAATGTTGCTAAGCTTTCCGCATTCCTTCTATACAGCTGAGTCTTTTTAAAATTAGAGTTAAATACATAATTAAGGATAATATACAAATGAATAGAAATAAAATCTTATTTACAAAGGAGTCAAGAAAAAGAAAAAGGTTAAAGGATATTTAGTTAATCCCATGGAATGTATGGATAGGAAAGAAAAATTGCAAGAAAACAAGTTAGTGAATATAAAATACAAAATAAAGTAGAAATATGTAAAAATTACACCAGTAATAAAATATGTTTAACTTGTTCATTAAAACGTTAATCTTGATTTTGATCAAGACGTTAATATTGATTTTTTTTAAATCAGCTCTATAATGCATCTGAGAGTCACTCATAAAATAAAAGTGAAAATAAATATTAAAAGCATGAACACCAAATAATGACTACTGTACAGAGGTGAGGCTAATATGCCTGTCCAGAAACAGAGAAATCAAGGAGACGGCCTCTTCCCTCCAATACATGCACAATAAACATTCTTTAGAAGTACATATAAAACCAAGTACTAGGTCACAAAAAATTGGACAAATTTCTAAAAATCAATATCATACAGAATATATTTAGAAAAACATAATTAAATAAGAAACATGATACAAACATAGCCGAAATATCACATATTATGTTAAATGTTAAAATAGACATATAAATAACTCATTGGATAAAGATGAAATCAAAGTGAAAACTGTGAAACTTTTAACTTTTAACTTAAAGCATTACTTTAAGATCATTGAATCTGTACTCAAAATTTTCTTGCTGAATAAACTTCAGGCAAATCTCTTTTTAAAGTTCTAGGAATTGATATTCCCAAGTTTTTTCAATCTGATTCTAAGAACAAAACAAAGTTATCTGATCTATTTTATCATGCTAGTGTAACCTTATAATCTAAACAAAGACACTACAGGAAAATAAATTATGAAAAAATCTTAAAGATTGTCACTTGCACAGAATGTCACGAAAAGTTCACTTACTCCAGAAACATAAAGCTGCCCAATATTAGAAAATGTATTTAACTAGTAAGTCATCTTAGAAATTTAAGAAAAACTTATGATTATCTAAAAATATATAATTTCATTCTCAATTAATTTTTTAAAAAAAATTACAAACAAGGAATAAAAAGAATTTCTTTAATATAATTCAAGCATCTGTCAAATTATATAGCAAATTAAATACTGTGATGTTAGAAAAATTTTTACTAAAATCTGGGATATGAGAATTATGTACACTATGCGTACAACCATTCCTTATTGTGGGAATCCTTTAACTGTTAAGAAAATGTAGAAAAAATTTGAAAAGAAGGGAAGAGAAAATAATTTTTTCACTTAATGCAGTGGTGCATTCAGAAAACCCAAGAGCATATTGGCTACATTCTATTAGAACTAATGAGAGAGTTCAGTGATGTGCAAAGATTTTATGAAGAAAAGTACAAAAGGAGAACATAAAAGATCAAAATTAATGGAGAGTTATACTCAATTCACCAATTGAGAGAATAATTAGTATTACCAGTTCTCTCTGAAATAAACTAAAAATCTAATGTGTTTTTAAAATCATTGCAGCAAACAAAAAGCCAAGTGCAATCAAGACAATTTTGAAGAACAAGAATGAGATGGGGCACTTGGTTCTATTTATGATAAACTATATTAACTATGGGGTTGGTAAGGGCATGAAGAAAGTGACTAACAGTACGAAAAAGAGCTCCTCAACTATGACTTGCATTGTCTTCTAAATCAGCAAAGGCAGTACGTGACTATTCAAATATATGGTGCTCGGACAATTGGCTATTCGTAAGAAATACAAATAAACTTAGATTCTTGTCATATATATTTCTTGCATATTTCCCCCAGGAGGATTAAAGACATAAGTATCAAAATTGAGTCAAAATAGGAGAATTCATATATGGATTTAGAGCATGAAAATATTTTTTTTTTATATAGGACATCAAAGCACAAAGAAAAATCATAAAGACAATTACTAATAATTTTGACTACTATAGATAAATATTAATAAAATTATCTAATCTCAGTTTTAAGGGAAAAATTCAGGATTTGATGCACGTAAAGGGAGTCAAAACAAAGGGATGTGCTGTCATTTATAGACAACTGGATATGATTTAAAACTGAGACTCTCAATCCTACATACATTAACTTGTCATGGGGACCTATAATTCATCCCTATAATGTTAAATTATATGAAGTCTTTGTCAGACAGAATCTCTTAAAGTTCATGTCTATTTTATTACTTCATTTTTGCTGGTGTGGACTTTAGTTTGTGGATTTTATCTTTGACGAAATGTGGCACATTACTCAGAAGCTATAATAATATAAGAACAACTCTGGTCAGCAAGAAGTATTATAAGTAAAATTCAAAGACAAATCACAACTGGTGGAAGTCAGTGTAATCGTATAATCAGATTATTACTATGAAACATTTATATAGAATTTCTACAAATCTATAAGATTAAGAGCTATTACAACTCAATGTCTACAGTCACAAGGAAAAGTGAATTAATCGAAGAGAAAATATGTGAAAATGAGTTTTTACAAAGACAGAAAATGATAAAGAAAATGTGTTTCCATCACTAATAGTCAAGAAAATGCAAATTAGAAAATCAAGATACTGTTTCAGATGAATTAAATTGCTAAACTCTTAAATCTCAATAATATCTGCTGTTGTCATGGATAAAAACAACTATTGTGTCATTAGAGGTATAAATGTATAAAACACATTCAGAGAAATAATTTTCCAAAAAGAATAAAGTTACTAAAATTGTAGAAAATAAGCTTGACTCAAAATAGTAAACAAAAACTGAAAGCAGACTGAATTTTTTTCAAAAAGAAAGGGGTAAAAGAGTTTTGTGTAGAAAATAGTATGTAGAAGAATTGAACTACAGATACAAATATAAAATGAATACATGTCAAAAATATTTTAGAGAGCAAGTAGCTTAAGCTTTGACAGCTACAGTGTAAAACAAAAACTAAAATCAAAAAGGCAGCCAGGTGGAATAGCTCACATTTGAAATTCTAGCGTTTTAGGAGTCCAGCGCAGAAAGATTGCTTGAGGTTAGAATTCAAGATCAGCCTGAGCAACATAATGAGACCCTATCTTTACTAAAAATAGAAAAAATTAGCCAGGAGTGGCAATGCACACTTGTAGTCCCAGCTACTCGGGAGGCTGAGGCAGGAGGATCATGTGAGACTAGGAGTTTGAGGTTGTGTTGAGCTATGACAATTCTACAGCCCCCTTGCACAGGTAGCAAAGTGAGACTCTGAACCTCCCCAAAAAGCAAGTTGCTGAATGATCAGACATCTAAAGTTTAAAAACATGTAAAATTACTGTGTTTCTATAAATACATTCACTTACATAGGTCTATAAAGTTATATGAACATGAATACAAATGATGAAAATCATATTCAAAGTTGTGGTTGCTTATGAGTAACAATATACACGATAACCAAAAATATATTGTTTAATATTTAAGTAAAATTAGTGAGAAATATGTAAAACGTTATTATTTAGGTGAAGTTAAGTGATGTGACTATGTATGCCTAGCTTTTAATCACTTTGATTATTTGAAAGATTACATGTTACAATAAATCTCATTGAAGAGGACCCTTACATTTTTATGTCAAAATTTATAATAAATAATGAATAAGTATGCACAAAACAATTGCATGGAATTTACCAATATTTAACATAAACTGACTACAAATATGATTTTCAAAAAATGACTTACTATGAAATTAAAGGAAGAGAGATGAGAAAGACACATAACTGCACTTTAGTTAACAGGCAATCAAGAGGGCATTTCAAAAATAGTGGCGAGAGAATAGATTATTCATTCTTTAAATTGGGAGTATTTATGTAACTATTGGAAGGAAAATAGTCACAAAACTATTCTTATCATAAGTAAAATCACTAAATATCTGAACATTGTATTATGCACTGTCACAAAAATACTCCTAGAAAATCCTGATATCACAATTTAAATCTATTATACTAGTGAGCTTGAATTATATTTTAAACTCTTCAAAGTGTTAGAAGCAACAGCTCCATCTGGACTGTGGAAACACAGTGTGTGCATGTTTCAATCAATATGGATCTATATGTTTGAGATCTGTGCACATTATAAGCCATACTGTACATTTTAGAACTCTAAGGAGAGAGTGGCAATCAGGGAGGGAAATCAGAAGAATGGCTAGATTTTGAATATACCTTGTTGAGATGTAATTTTAGAAACAAATAATACTTTACGTATTTGAATTAAAAACTCTAAAAGCAAATTTTAAAATAAAAAATGAAAAAATGAACTTAAAAAGGCTTGAAGGTTATGTCAACTTAGATTTCATTTATTTTATTTGTTTTTAATGTACCGGAAGAAATAAAGAACTCATGGATAATTTTGAATTTGTTTTATATTTCCAAGAATGAGAGAAAACTAGAAAACAGAGGGGAGTGTATAATGACTCTTGTATTAATAGAAAATTTATCTAGGACAGGAGATGTAACAAAGTATAAAGAACAAGGAAGCAAGACAAAAATCATGAATATTTCTGAATATAACTAGGAAGATAATATAACTATTATATTATAATATAATTTTATGAATGAAATAACTAAAAACTCTTTTAAAAATTATAAAGAAGAAATGAGTTCCAAGATAAGAAATGTAAATTGCCAATACACATCTCATAACATCTCAAATTGGAAGGAGGTACAATACAATTATTTGCACTTTACATTGTCATAAGAAAAAATATATAATATCCAGTATTGTTAAAGATTTTCAGAAACTGGCTATCTCATAAATTGTTCCTTATTTTTTATTTAGGAAAATATCATTGAAGCAATCTGGCAATGTCTGTAAATATCTTTAAATGACCTTTGACCTCAAAATATTGGTAATGAAACTTTATCATGTAGACACAAATATTATGTATTTATATTCTACTATGGTATATTCAACGTGTCCTGTTTCTGATATCAAATATTTAGCATCATCCAAATGCCAGTTATAGTAAAATGTGAGAATAGATAAAATAGACTAAAACGATCTTGTTTCAAAAAACTGTAATGTCTACTCACAGATTATAATTAAGATGTGACACCTTGCCATTATACATATCGGTGCAAAACAAAATTCAAGAATAAGAACGAAGGGCATTGTTTAGGAAGAGCAGCCCGTAGGAGTCTATGGTTGCTGTAGGCCAAAAAAAGTAATTTTGATGATTATATTCAAGAGACATATTCAAAATATTTTTTTTTGTTCATAGATATTTTTTAAAGCACTGCAAATTCAAGTCCCACAAAATGCAATGACAACCCAGAAATACTTACTATACAGCCCTGTCATGGCCCTATTTTTAATCTCATCTCTGCTTCTCTTCAAGTGTTGACTTTATTATCTCAAAAGTTTCTCTAGGCTCAACCAAAATTCCAGGGTTGTGTGCTATGAACTTTGAAAGCAAAAAAGATATGTTAGTTTTCTACTAAATTCAGTTTGAATTTTTCTGGGGAAAAAAACATTTTTGCCAAGTTGTATCCAAAAGAAGTAATTAGAAAACTAAAGTCCAGTGATTGGTCCCTCTTGATTTAACTAATCTCAATAGTCAAAGATACAGCCAAAGCATGGAGGATTCTGACTTCATACCTACAGTTCAAGATTTTCTGTTGCATAACATGTAATGAGATACTAAAAATCTAACTCCATATGAATTACTGTTCAGTCAAGGCAAGTTTTTTGGCATGTGCTACTGAGAAGTCTTCATGTAGCGTGGCATTCACCATTGATTTGATTGGCCAGCTCCACAATATTAAGGACCCTTCTGCAGAACATGTCTCTACTTTGTCCTTCATCAACTTTGCCCTCAGGCTGGTTGAAGGATGACTGCCAATACATCTTTAGGCTACAAGCATTCTTATCCTCACTCAGAGAAAGAAACAAACCTCTTTTAGAAATTCTCTGCAGAGAGGGAGAAAGGTTCCTTCCCAGAGATTCCCCCGGTATCTAGTAGATTCAGTCTACGGCTGAACCAAGAACCACAGCTGAGAAACAGGATTATGTCCAATTTCTGCAGCCAGGGCTGATGCCAAATTTCCAGAAGAACTCTCAGATTATATGTGCAGGGAGAGAAACTTGGTAAAAATGAGTAAGGGAGAGAGATGAGAGAGTTGGTTGTGAGAAGATGTGTTCATTAACCAATCCTTGTGAGCCCAATATGTGACTCCCAAAAATATAAAGGATTTTTGAAAGGCTAGATCTCAGAAGGACTATAATGATGCCTTTTCGTTAATGTTCTCAAACGCGTTTGGTTGTATTTCCTTTCCTCAAATGTGGAAGATATGTGTGGCAGCTTCTCAAGGTTTTCCATTCACCTTTGGAATAAAATGTCATGCTTTAAAATCCAAATACAAGCAAACCAAATATCCCATCTCTTACTACAAACTTAATTGTTCCCTTTTCCTCTCTAACCCCCCATTCTGAACCCTCTTTCTGTCCCCTTCCCTCTGCCCACAGGACTAGATTTGGGCAGTGTGTGCCCCTTCCTCTTCTTGATCCACCGGCTCCAATTTATTTATTTATTTTTTATTTTATTTTATTTTATTTTATTTTATTTTATTTTACATATACATGTATTAATTAGGTTTCCCCTTTTTGCCTTCACAGAATTTAAAAGGCTTAAAATTTAATAACAATAACAATGTTTAAGATAAGGACTAGAAACAAAAACACAAACGTAAAGAATAAACGAAGATAAATACATTCAGAAAAGAAAACAGATGATTACTTGCTTCTTATCTTACCAAGTCTGGGCAGAATGGAAGAATGAAAGGGCAAGAAAAAAGTTACTGTGTTGAATTTTCAAAGACAATCTTCCCAACATCAAGAAAGCCCACGCACTGCTCTCCTAAGAACTCAGTCATTGTGAGCCATTTTGGTCAAAGAATGATACTGGTAATAATTTATATATACGTATATATTATATATACGTATAAATAAACATGCAACCATAAGATGCTCACTCTCAGTGAAGTGTGTTAACTCTGAACTGTATTTTTATTTTTGCTGTAAGCTCTTCTATCTTAGATTTTTCAGAGGAAAATAACAGAATTTTTATCTCTATAGCATTTTTTATCAATTCCTTTGAATTATGCTAGTTTTAGCATCTCATTAGCGTAAAGGTTGTTAGCCAAAGGTTATTGATAAGGGTTTATAGTCAGTACGTAGGTTAGTCTCCTATGTACCTTTCCAGAACCCATCTTTAGAATGTAGGGGCTTTTTTCAGTCCCTTTAGTGTTGAGTCTGCACCTCAAATTCCCATGAAAAATAAAGATTCTATTTTTATTTAAAAACTAAAAAAAAAAAGATTCCACATTTTTATTAAAATTTGAAAAAGAAAACTATTGAATTAAAATTTTTAAAATATACTATTTTTCTTTAGAGAAAATGTGCCATTTAGCAATCAGAAGAAATATAGGAACATGTGTCTTGAAAATCTTGAGTAAGTTTTTATTCTCCAGGGTTTCATGGGAAACTTGAGGCTTTGGTTCTTAACACAAAAGAACTTTTTCAAATTGACTTTGTGCTTTGAATAATATCTATGGACCATCAGCAAGTTTTGGGGGGCACACAGATAAGGCATTGACAATATATTTCAACAAGCTTAATTCCGAATTGAGAGTTCCAAAGAAAGTGCGTATTTAGGCTATTTAATTCCATTTATTTCTGGGAAAGCTCCAATTATAATTTTCTTATGAAAAGTAATTAATTTCAAAACAAAAAGATAAAATGGAGTAATTAAAGTTCAAACAAGTTCACAAATACCCACTGCAGACTTTCTAAACATAGTTTATGTGTAAAGAATTACAGATATTATAATTGCTGACTTATTCTTCTGCCAAACTGATAATGACATCTGATATTGGTAGTGACAGAGTTAAGCATGAGAACCTGTATTTATTAACTAATGGATTTCTTTAGCCCAAGATAGCCATGGAACTACTCATTTTTATAAACAGCTAATTCTCCCAAAATATTGTCCGAAAATAATTTTCTTTAATATGACATTTGAGAACACATAGATATTTCTATAGGAAGCGTGCCTTGAATAATTTGTAGAACTATCTGTTGAAATAACTAATGTAGCTTCACCTGTGCACTGTAACAATTGCACACTGAAGCCTACCGTGTCCTGCTCCAGACCCAGGAGCAGACTCTCTTGTATTTCTCCCCAATGTACTTCTGCAAATCTATGGATGGGCAATGAACCCAAAACTGTTCTCTTTACTTCTACGATTTATTTTATCTTCAGTAAACGTTAGATTCTCCTTTAAACTCACACTTAATAATGTGATTACTGAAAGTCAAAATATGTATGCATACACATATGGACACATGCATTTACATACATATGAACATGAGTCTGTTGAGATTTTTTTCTTGTAAGAAGTGAAAGTTTGTTCTGATGATAAGGGAATCTTTTTCTATATATCCTCGTATCTTCTTAGTATCTTGATTCTAATGACACATGGGTGAGATATTTATTAATGTTAACTATTAATATCTGGTAATAATTGTCTATGTTCACACAAATATAGTGTGACGCTAATCTTTTCTTGTTATAATGAATGCCAGAAATACATGCAAACTTTTATTGCTTCTATTTATTGAATGTTACTGTATATATTTAATTGGCACTTATTGATAGATGATGATTTAAGCTAAAGGCAAAAATAATCGGCTAGAAAGAAAGAGACAGCAAGAAAAAAGAAAGGAGGGGGAGTAAGAAAAGAAGTAGGAGCAGAAAAAAAGAAAGTCTCAGGTTTCCTGGAGATACATAATAGAGCATTAAGTAATATCAAATTCTCATTTCTTGATTATGTATCCTGCCTTTAGCAGCAATGCAGTTTTCATGTGAAATAATTAATAAGGAAGATTCCATATAAAGTCTTTATTCCCATATGTTGCTATTATGGAAAAATTTTACTTTTTTTAATTTTTAAATTTTAATTTCAAATTTAAATTTTCCCTATATCTGTATATATTGGCATATAAACATATACTTATGGACATTGGGCAATGTAGTAATTATTTCAAAATGTTGTATCTTACCCTAAGAATCATAAGATTTGCACTTACTAAGGACATGTAAAGAGGTTTTTTTGTCATCATGACTAGTTTGCTTTACTGCTGGTAATCAGATAAGAGCTGTCATATGGCAGAAAACATTAGACAAATGGCCTGGGGTAAGGTTACATACATTTGTGCAGTAACCGCCTGTCTGTGTGAGTAGTTAATTGGACACCTGTGGGAAACTCTACAGAAAAGAGGCAATTCCATTAAGCCCTAAGTCAATAAAAAATAAAATAAGCCTAATTATTGTTATTACTACACAAAAGGAAATTATAAAAGTATTACAAATCTATAGGAATTCATTGTAGGGTATAAATATGCTTTGTTTCTCTTTTTCTTTTTCTCAAATGTGAGGCTATTCTCTTCACAGAGGCTCATTAATATTCAGAACAGGTATTTTTGTAAGGTGAAAGTTAAAGCAAAATATTTGGATAACTCAATTCCCAACATAGTGACTGCAGGGACCAAACAGACTGTTCTTTTCACAGTTTCAGCCATTTAGTGAAATTTCTTCTCTCATTGAGTATTGGTGAAGACCTCGGATATGGGAGAAGACCCTTGGGTGTGGGGACGAGTTCAAGAGCCTCTTGTAATCTGATTTCCTGTCCCTCAGAAGCTCTGCCTCTCTCCTCTCCATATTTGGAATTGTTGAAAATGGGGCTCAATTGAGGACTACTTAAAATGCTAGGATGCAAATATGCTGCTGCTCTTTATTTCAATTTTGACTTTCTGTGTCAGTAAATGAGACACTTTGATTGTTTCAGGGGAAGGCCTATTGTACAGTGTAGAATATGGACTTCTAAACCGGACTCCAGAGTTCAGATTTGCCACCATATAGCCAGTTTTTAAATTTGCAAAATGGGGTTGATAATAATACTTCCCTCATGGGTTTGTCCTGAGGACACAATTAATTAGTTTACGTAAAGTGCATAAAATACTGCCTGGTCACTATAACATTATTCAATAGCATGATCCTATTAACCTGAATTACTTAGATAAACTCACTGATTATAATGCATGTCACAGTATCCACAATGTTTTTAACTCAGGCTAAAACATAAACCGTAAAATTAACCATTTACATCAATGACACTCCTACCAATAGGAGATTTTTAAATTATTTTAAGTTTGGATGTTACTCCAAATCAGCAAGCAATTTTTCGGTTATGGACACTGCTTACATTAAGAACATTCTACAGCCTGCGGCTTTAAGATGGCAGCCCGAGTAACAGCTTCCTTGCAACTGGGCATGGTGAGACTGGGGAGAGAAGACTTCAGGCATCTCTGGCTGTTGAGATCTGCCCAGAAACATCCCTTTGGGGACACAGGGAGACAGCGTGAGACTTCTGGACCCCCACAGGAAGGCAAAAGCAGTGGAGATCTGGCAAGTGCTTGTGTGTGTTCATTTGGTCTAATCCTGCCGGCAGTTGTGGCTACAGCAGCAGTGAGATTGCAAACTGGAAAGGCCTTACCTGTGAGATGTTTGGGTTTCTTTTGGACTTGGCACTCGGTTGAGCTGCCTTGGAAGAACTGGTGCAAGAGTGTGGAGGTCTTTGAGTGTTGTCTGGGGCTCCAGACTGAGCTACCAAGCCAAACAGAGCTACCAGTGTTTGGTTGTGGGCCCTGCGGAGCCATCATAGGAGAACTGCCCCTGGCAAGCTCCACCCGCAGGGTTGCAGAACAAGCATCGGGCAGGAGCGAGTAATCTAGTGACTGAGCAGCCTCAAGGCGGGGACTGAGAGGCCTTGCAGCTTTAGCCTTCAGGGGCATAGGGTGAGACCAGTTTTGGCACACTGGATAAGTGGAGAGCCACTTAAGGAGTGATTCCAGCCACAAGTGCTTTCCTGGGAAAGCTTCCGCTTAGCCCAAGTTAGCAATTTAAAGTGCCTTCTAAGCAGGCTGAGGAGGATTTAAGCTCTCCACCCTGTGGAGTTTGAGAAATCATTAGAGGCCTCCGGTCTCCATTTTGTTCAGCCATATCAACATTTTGATTAACATATCATACCCCAGAAGATCACCTTTTTCCCAGACAATATCAGCAAGATATATATACTGCTTTGCTTTTTGGTTTTGTTTTGTGGTTTTTTTTCTTGTTGTTGTTTGTTTGTTTGTTTTTGTTATTGTTGTTTTGTTTGTAATTTCAACATTTTCCTTAAAGATTTTTCTTTTCTTTTTTTTTTCTTTTATTTCTTCATTTTTCTAGTTTAAATATAATTTTCCATTTTTGCCTTTTTCAACAATTAGACATCAATTTTGCTAGTGTTTCCACCCATAATAATTGTTTTTACCCCCAATCTTATCCTGTAAAGTTTTCAGTTTGCTTGTTTTGATTTGATTTATTGCATTTTTGTCTTCCCTCTCTACTTGGTGGAGGTGGGGTACTGTGTCCAAACAGGCTGGCAAAGAGCTGCTGACCTAACCACCAAACCCGACACCCCCAGAGGTTGGGGGTTCTTAAGGTTGGGCCAAAGTACCTCACTGTACACCTATAATGCT